>JAEIIH010035010.1:0-20941 GCA_018904745.1 Drosophila orosa | reverse complement strand
AACTTTTCTACTTTTAGTTACCTAAATTATTTAAACTAATGGTAATTATTTAGTTGATCTTTCTTTACAATAAAAACTCATTTTAATTCCTTTGAAGCAAATGAAATGATCATTCAGTCCCTGGTTCACCCACATTTTAATGTGCCATAATGTGTAGACGTCCCCATCCTTCTGGTTCCATCCTTCTGGTCCCATCCTTCTGGTCCCATCCTTCTGGTCCCATCCTCTGTCCCCCACTCGTATCGGCGGCGGTGTCGTCAACAAAAACAACGACCAGAGAGACGCGACAATAACTCGTCATCATCGACGCGCCGGCTATTTTCGCATCTAATTGTGAGAGCAGCGGCGTTTGGCGCGCCAATGGTGGCAATAATAACGGCGCCCAGTGGCGTACACTTGGCCCGTTCGCAAATCAAAGTTCTGCGTATCCGCATCCGCCAGTGTCCTGTCCCGTCCTGGCCAGAACTGCGGCAGAACTGTCTGCTCCGCTCCGCTCCTCGACAGAGTCCTGTCGCGTGTTGTCGTCGTCGTGGCATTGTCGGTGTCGCCGAAGGAGCATCGCCGGGCGACTGGTCGCCGCAATCGTCTGTCTAAGTCTAGCCTTTGGTTGCACTGGCAGAAAGTGCTGGGACTGGAAGGATAACGACATACTTTTGGCGCCAAAGCGAGAGAGCTTAGGAAAATAACTAATGAGGGATTTTAATACCTCTTAAGGGGTATTAAATTTTTCAGTTGGACGTTTGCAAAGTAGTGGAGGAGTTATTTAAGACCCTTTTAATCATATACATTCAGCATCAATAGCCGAGTCAATCTAGTCATGTCTAATAGAAGAAAATGTAACCCTTTTGCAAGATATTATATTATATTATATCATTAATATTTATACCCTTGCAGGGTATTATAATTTTAGTCAGAAGCTTGCAAAGCATTGAAGAAGTCATTTCCGACCCTATAAATCATATATATTCTTTATCAGCATAAAAAACCGAATCGATCTAGATATGTCCGACAAAAAAAAATTTTTAGTCATTTTTTCAAAATTTTATAAGGGGTTACATCATTAAAATTGTCAAAAATTGACAACAAATTAAATTTTTTTAAATATTAAATTTAGTATGCAGATTTCTTAACCCAAAAAAAACAAGCTTAGAAAAGATTTCCGTTTGAAAATTAAAGCATTTTTGGCTTAGTTATAAAAGATTTTCATGATGGAAGGGTATCGAAATTTCGGATTTCCGAAGTAAGCTTCTACTTTTGTTATATTTAATTTATTTATTATTATAGCTGCATACTTTCATCTTTAATTTTAATTTATTTATAATGCATCAGCATACTTTCCTCTTGTTCAGCTTTTCATTAAGCTTTCAAAACCCATAAATATTCAATATTTTCCAACTTAGCTACAAAGAAGTTTATGTTTTACACTTGGTAATGATTAAATATTTAATATTGATTATTATTACAAATTTATATTTAGTTTTAAATCATAATTTGACCCTGTATTTTATTTTTAAGTGCTTATTTCGTTTCCTATAAAATTCCTACATATCAACTTGCATTTTCAAACCATAAATTCAAACTACTTTCGTTTTCCAAGTGTACGAAATGCTGGTTGTGGCTGTGTGGGGTGGGGCATGGGTGCGTGGGCTTCGCATCCCTTCGAGCTGGGGCGCTGCTGGGACTGGCACTGCTGCCGACAAGTTGTCGTCTTGGTGACCGTCGCCGTGCCGCCGTGGTTTGGCGTCGCCGACTCAGAAATTTGCAACAATTCTCGAGCGCGCCGCCGCCACTTGTTACGCACTTTGGCGCCTCCGCACAGCAAAATGTCCCTTACGGAGGACGGACTCTGGGCCAACTGCCGACAGCCGACACTTCGACGCTTGATTCTGCGCCAAAAACAAAAACGCAGACAGACACAAAGCACGGTCTGTCACCGCTGCTCCCGGGGGGCTCCCGGGCTCCCCCAACTATGCTAAGCGCGGTCGTTTACAATTGTTCATATGGATGTAATTGTAATTATTATTACCAAAAGTATAGTTGTCGAAATGTTTCAAGTTAGGTTCTTTCCAAATATAAAAAATAGAAAGTTCTTATAGTATTTGTCTTAAGAAAAATTCAAAGTTTGGTCCCTTAAAAATATCACAAATATTTCCAAATAGAGTTAGCCTAATTTAGTGATAATTTTATACCAGCAACGGGCACGAGATATAACGGTTTGAGCAGCAGCTCGTCATCGTCAGGTGCGCAGTTCCCTTTAAAATTGTTCTTGTTTTGGGTACGATGTGCGAGGCCCAATGCATGGGTTGTGTTGTTGCAATGTCAGTGGCATTGTTTTTTCGTAAATCTTCACGGATTTCTAAACGCGAGTGAGGACCGTCTGCGACGTCTTGCTGGCGCCTCCCTAAAATATAACGCTTTGAGCAGCGTGAGCAAATTGTGACGCTGGTTTAGACTAAATTAAGAGTTCTCGTCGAATTTTCTTTAAACCAATACAAAGTTAAATCATTTAAAAATATTATAAATATTTGAAAATAAACTTACCCTAATTTGGTGATCATTTTATACACTTGTGTACATATGTATATTAACTCCCATTTAAAAGATATTACTTGATTTCGGTGTGTTCTGTGAAATGGTATGCTTTATTTATTATACTCCTTGAAATCATATGAATTTTAAAAGTTGGTTCTCCCATCTGCAAACATATTCAAGTTAAAAAAGTTGAAAGGTGATAAATACAAATGAAACTACAATAATTATTGTATATGCTTTGACGTTCTTAAACAGCTATCGTACTTTGACTCTTGACTTGCATCGCAATCTTGCGCAATCGAATGGTATTACCATTGTAGATACAAACATGAATTCAATTTAAAAAAAAATAGATATATACTTAAGCACAATGGTCAAAATGATAAAAAGGGTATTCAACTAAAAATAAACGAAATAAAATGAAAATGCTCCACAACGGATTCTTTACAACAAATATCTATCCGTTGCTTTACAAAAGGTTTACGAGAATTGCATTTGTTTTTTCTTGTTTGTTTTGTTTTGTTTTTTCCTTTCTAATTTCAAATTTTCTGTGTGTTACACTAATTTTTCGTCGACCATCTTCGTCTCTTTTACGTTTAAAAGTCAAAATGTATCACAATTTTGATCATTTTGTTTTAATAAACACGTTTTTTAACTCGGCTGCACCACTCACAATGCTAATTATTTAGTAAACATTTATGCTGAATGTCTCGATTATGTTTAGAGCGGGTCTTGCACAAAATTTGATTTAATGAAACCCAAAAATGTATTATACGTATAGGAGAAATGTGTGAAAATAAAACCGATATTTACAAATACCAGGAAAGTAAATCGCTATTAATGGTTGCCTGTTTATGTGCGCCTAAAGATTGGCGCTTAAAAAGGTATAAACGTGGATATTATAGTTCCATCCTCCGTGAAAGCCTTTAGTTACTCGTTTCAATTCGTTGACAAAGTAGGAAAATGATTAGAATGTGTGTTCAGGGGTCGGTTAACGTTATAAATCTCTAAAGAAAATGCCGGAAAAGTAGTACTCCTTATCAAATACGAAATGATATAAGTATGTACAATGAGCAAAACCTACCATTCGATATTATATTATTTATAAAACATGTTCTCTTCTCTGTCTCTTATACAGTGTGTGGTGTGTGTGTGTGTGTGTGTGTTTGTTGTGTGTTTTGTTTGTGTGTGCACATAATTTCGGATAAAATAACGTTTCTAACAAACTATTATCAAAGTTTATTGACCGTCGCCGAGTACTCTCTCATTTTCCGCGTGAGATTTGTATACCCTGTAGCAGCAATATGTTTTTTCTGTATGTAGTATGCGTAAAAGTAAACATATGTAAGTATTGGATACATAATTTATACAAACATATGCGTAGTTGAGTGAAGCACAAAGTAAACTCGACTACATCCATATTACAATTAACTGAATCCTCCCTCCCGATCGAGTGAAATGTGTGAAAGGCCTGAAAACGCCACCTAATCGATCTGATGCCTGGCCTCGGTTATCAACGCCAAGAGGGCGTCCAGCTTGAGGTCCTTGAACCGCTCAAAGTGGTCCATAAGCGGCTGAATCGCATCCGACTCGATGGCCGCCGAGATGGTCTGATTCTGAATGGTGCGATTCAGGCAGGACGCAACCTGTGCCAAAAACTCTCGCCACCTCTGCCTGTTCTCCTCGCTGAGAGTGGCGTCCGTTCGGGAAACATATATCTCCTCGGCGCGTAGTATAAGGGCAACCAAGGACAGGATTCCAAACTAAAAGCAAAGTAATTGGTATAAAATACTTTTTAGTACTCGAAAGTAGCAGTAACTTACGCGACTGCAGAAGATGCCAGTCAGCTTCTTGTCGTTCAGCGTGATGGCTGCTGAAATGCCCACTAGGTTCTCGAAACTGGCCTTGTTGATGTGCTTCTTAAATTCTGGATAGAGTGCGTACAACAACCCCTCAACATCGTCCTTGTCCTTCTTCACCACAGTCTGCAGTGAACAAAAGACGCCGCTCCACACGGTCCAGCAAATGCTTTGATCCGCAATGAAGGGCATTATGCGACGGAGAAGTATCTGTAGGAATAAAGAATTAGTTACCATTTTTAGCAATATATTCCCCCCATCTCAACTCACCTTTCCCTTGCGCACATTCATCATGGACACCACCTTGTCAAAGGCCAGACCCGCCTTTAGCTTGTTGACCAGAGCCGCATTCGTCTCCACCTCGTAGTTGAACTTGTTCTTTAGTTGCGGATTCATGGTCTGCGGATTGGCAGCCTCGGCGGCCCGCTCTTCGGCCGTTTTGTTGGCCATCTCCAGCTGCTCGAGGGCCGCAATACGCTCGGCCTCCTTCTTCTTTTTCAGCTCTATGGTGGCCATTACCTCGGGACTCTCCAGATCCTCCAGCTTGAGCAGATAGCGGTACAGCGTCTCGATCAACAGCAAGATGTGACGCGACTTGCGCATGCTACTCGGATTGACTTCGCTGCTTGCCGAGGGCAGCAGTGGAGTTCCTGCATTCGACTTGGGGTTCGTGCTTGTAGAGGACGTAGCTGTGGCATCCGTGCCGGTGCTTGATTCACCGCCCATAATGTCGGCATCTATGATTTTGCGTGGCGCCGTCACACTGCCATACTGCAGCTTGCCCAGCGAGTTCTCAAACTTCAATGGCGAGAAGATATAGCCTGTCAGGTTGTTGTTGTTGCCCCCTGGCCCATTGTTCGTGCTGCCGCCCGTGCTGCTGGTATTCTCCGAGTTGCGACGCTCGCGTCCATGGCCATTGCGTGTGCCATTCTTGTTGCCCAGCTGGACGAGAATGAGCTGCGCATGGCCGCGCGGCTGGGTGAGCGGATGGTTCAGCTGGTTGTCCTTGTGCGCCTGACTGTTGCGCATCTGCCCGTTCTGCTGGGCCTTGCGCTCCCTGTGCACCGTGAAGTAGTAGTCGTCGATGTACGGCGTGTCCGTGTTCAGCTGCGACAGCTGGATCCCAATCAGCCAGTGCTTGTCGCGGGTGCTCATCAGGTTGGCGTACTCATCGTACTCATCCAGCGGATAGTTCCCATCCGGACGCCGACCGAGTTGCTGCTGCTGCTGCTGCTGTTGTTGCATCTGATTCTTTTGGCGGTCGCTGATAACGGAGCCGGCACGGCTCTGCTGCATCTGGCGGGCCACGGCGGCCTGCTGGAGCAGCGGATGATTCTGCTGGATCTCCTGCACCAGCCGCATGTTGAACATGTTGTACATGGAGTTTGGCTGCTGACCGAGCAGGCTGTTGGCCGACTGCAGCGGATGCGGCGGCATACGCGGCTGCTGCATCTGGTGCGGATGCGGTGGTGGCTGCATGAAGGCCGCCGGATGGAGGCCAGCTGCGCGCATTGCATTGAAGCTCGGATGCATGGCAAAGTTGTTCAGGGCCGTGGGCAGGGCGTGCGGATTGGGCAGTGGGCGCTGGTTGCCGCCGGGCAACGGAAAGTTGGGCGGCAAGTGCTGCGGCATGAGCGGATGCTGCGGCATTGGTGGCATATTGCCGGGCATACCCGGCGGATAGATAAACCCGGGCGGCGCTCGATTGCCACCCATGCCGTTCAGTTGCTGTTGCTGCTGCTGCTGCTGCTGCTGTGACGGCGGTGTTGGGAGCAGCTCGGGCAGTTGATGGGGACCGGGGAAGCCCAAATTTGGCCTGGGTGGAGAGGTCTGTGGCGTTCCTAAGAAGCCAGGAGGTGCTGTGAATAAATTGATTATTATTCTACTTGCTAACGTGTAAATATAGAATCTATTTTGTATGTTTATGTTCTACAGAAACTGGTTGTTACTCTGGAAATGTGATTACCGGACAGAACTCTATATTTATTTTTGGTTTCAATGGTTTTCCGCCTAATAAACTGCACTGCTTGCTTACCCTTGTGTTGCGGCTGTTGTGGCGCCTGCTGCTGCTGTTGCTGCTGCTGTGGGGGCTGCTTTTGCTGCTGCTGTTGATGCATCATGGTTGGTGTGGCCACCTGCTGCCTGTTGCCCAGACTGAAGTCGTCGAACATCTTGCGCTCAGCTGGCTGGTGATGGTGATGCTGCTGCTGTGGTTGCTGCTGCTGTTGATGCTGCTTGGGCATTGCCTGCTGGATAATCATATTGCGTTCAATGTCCTCCAGAGTGGTGATTTTCGGTCCTGCTTGATGCTGCTGAGATGGCGGCGGCGGCAGGTGGTGCAGCGGGAAGTTGGCATTAGCCTCTGGCGGAGGCTTCATCTGGTGCTGCTGTGGGTGCGGCTGCTGGTGCTGCGGCTTGAAGGCGCTGCGCAGGGGCTCTCGAAAGAGTGGCTGGTTATTGGGAAATGGCTGCGACGCCCACACGGCAGAGTCTAGATTGATCCGATTGCTCAGACCGCCGGCCTCGTTGCTGTCGGTGAATGTTGATAGGTCCATGTCATCCAGCTTCATCGAGGAGAGGTTCAGTTCCAAGTCCGAGTCGCCAATATGGCGCGCCTGCCGAAAGGGGGCATTGAAGGGGGCCGGTGTAGAGCCGCTGGACGATGGACCGGACGACAGCAGGTTTGGGTGCCGAAAGGCACCGTTGCCATGGTCCGGAAAATCCACATCCGCGCTCCCGCCGCCAGCAGACGCGTCCGCGGGCCGCTTGCGCACCCGCTCGCCATTGCCGCCGAGGCGCACCATCGTCTCGTGGGCCTCCTCCCAGTCGCCATTTATCGCCGATCCGAAGGTTTCGTCGTTCAGGGCATCGTACTCCTCCTCCGCAATGCGCCCGTCGCCACCGTCCTCGTCCTGGCGATGCAATTGATACAAATACATATTAAAATCCGTTCATCCACGGCCCCCGCTGGCCTTCGATTGCCCCTTTTTGCGAAACTTCTCCGGAGGTGAAAAGCGCACACGAAGAGGCTGTTTCGCAGGAAAAATCTCCGGCCGAATGTCGCTCCCGCCCGACCAGGTTTCTCCGCCATAATACTACACCCGTGGGGGCGCCCATTGCTCACCGGTATAGTTGCATCAAAGCCGAAAAACGAGTCATCCATGGCGAAAAACTATTGCTTTAAAAAAAATTATCATGACTTGTCAGTGACAAGTTGTCACCAGTGTGACCTAGCGATGGCCGGTCCGGCAGCTCTTTTTCCCTATCGATACGACTATCGACAATGCAATGCAGCTATCGATTGCATGTTATTATATTATAAATTAATTAATTAATAAATTGATTAAATGAAACTAAAGTTAATTAATTAATACAATTAGCTGTTGCCCTAGTAAAATTATATAAAGAAAGAAATACATAATATTTAACTATCTTGTTGCAGTCGAAATGATTTTAGTACTTGGCAATGGAATACGTTTTCATATCCTTCCAATGTATTATAAGTTTAGTCAGAAGTTTGCACCGCAGTGAAAGAGTCAATTTCGATCCAATAAATTAAAAATATTCTTGATCAGTATCAATAGCCGTGTCTATATAGATATGTCCGAAAATGTTGCACATTTTTTCAAAATTGTTTAAGGGGTTACATAATTTTTGTTTTTTATTGGTTGTAAAAATTAAGTGCTTTTATTAATAAATTAATGTATCTTACTGTCCATTTTATTAGCAACTCTTGATACAGTGTCTATGTTTAATTCAGTAGAAATTGCCAATTAAAAGGAACGGGTTTCTAGAACATTTGAATAAATTAAATTACATCATTAAAATTGTCAAAGATTCAATTAAAAAACTACTAGGGTATACAAACTTGGGCTTATAGTGTCATTCCACTGGTACATATTTTCACATTCTCGGGGTATGTTTCATGTTAATAAAAATACTTTCCAGATCTAATAAATTTTAATTTTTAACTTTGCGGAATACCCCATATAATACTGTTCACGTCAATATCTTGAACCAGTTCCAAACTATCGGTTGCTGCTTGCACATCCCTAAATTACTGGTTCTTTTGAAAAGACGGATTATTTTCCAAAACAACTTATTTAACCCGTGGAAGAAGCCCAAATGAAGCGAAAGACGAGTGAAATTTGGTGTTTCTTCAGGGCTGTGGACGACACCTTTGCGCTGTGCAACATCTGCAAGGCCAAATTGTCCTACAAGACGACCACCACCAATCTCAGCAAGCATATGAACCGAATGCATCCAACGTCTGCCATGGCGCAGAGCCACAAATACAAATATCAAACGACGGGTAGCTCCGTGGACCGGAACAAGGGCAAACCGCGGAACTCCACGCAGGAGGTGGTCCTGCTGGAGTTCGTGAAGAAGCATCCCCGCCTGCTGCAGAACCCGACGTGGGAGACGCGGGGCAATTTGGAATCGTTGTGGGAGCAGCTCACCTCAGACCTGAATCGACATGGACCCCCGCGAAAGGACGTGGCCACCTGGAAGAAGGTGGGTTATCCCCTGTCTCTGGCTAACATTCACCCATTAATGCTTATGCTTATTTACAGGCTTTGAAAGACTGGAAGCGGTTCATCCTGAAGAAGGTCGAGAAGAATGAGATGCACAATGTTCCCTTCGGTACCAGTCTCAATTCGTCGGAGGAAACCATAGCCACGTTATGCCGCCTCAACGAGGATGTTAGCCAAATAATCATGAAGGTTTCCGATGACGACGAGATGAACGATCACTCCACGACCGAATTCGATGTGGACGACGTCGAGGATGTGGTTCCAGAGGATGACAGCGGTGCCCTGAACACCTCCACAGATTTCATTTACGAGCCGGAGGAAACCAAAGCCGACATAGACCCCCTTTACCTGCAGTCCAGCAAACGTGCCGCATTGGCCGCAAGTCGAACCGCGGACGAGGACACGCTCCTCGAGAAGATAAGCAACAACATTGGCGCGGTCAACGATGCCACGAGCAGCGCACATCAGGCACTTAACGAGTTCTGTGTTTTGTACAAGCAAAAGTTGTACGAGGACAAGCGGCACCACCGTGCCGTCGAGCAGTTGATGGCGGAAAAAATCGAAATAAAGAAGAAACTCTTAGAAATCGAACAGCGGAAGCTGTTGCTGAAATGACATCACACTTAATAAGGTAATTTAGTGTTAATATTAAGTAAGTAAGGACATTACATAAACTAAACTAAGTGTTTTCTACCCAACTGTTGTTTACTATTCCATCTTAGGCAAAAAATACATTGTGACATTGATATATATTAAACTCGTAGCTTATTTTTACTTAGTTTACTTGCAATTGTTCGTCATAGACCTGTTTTATGATCTCCTTGAATTCCAGCGGGTAAAATGCATCACTCATAACAGCATCGTAGGCGTATTGCGCGTCCTGTTTGGCACTCGAATCCTCTGAAGCTTCGGGGCCATCACTTAGCCCACCCAAATCTCCGCAGGCTATGAAGGGCACCAGCCGCCGGTTGACATCGGAGCCCGTCTTCTGGGCCAGCACTCTGATATCATCCCGAGCCGTGTTAATCACCTGGGGAATGTAGCCGGCGGGCAGGCAGAACTCGGAGCACACCACAAACGCTTCTATGCTCGATGGACGCGAACTGGGCGGCTTGTAAATGTCGAACTTCTTGAAGAATATCTGCATCTGCGAACTGAGCAGCCAGGTGGCATTGCCCTTGAAGATTTTGGCCACAAAGGTGCCTCCAGTTTCCAGCACACAGGTGGCAATACTGAGGGCGGCCACCAAGAGCTGGTGCTGCATGTACTCGTCCATTTCGTGCACACCGGTGACATCCGGTGCCCCGTCGCAGACCACAAGCTGTGCCTTCTCCTCGTTATTCCCCCCAAAGTGCCCGATTATGGCTTCGGCAGTGGATTGCTTGGTGATGTCGCCTTGTAGTTGGATGACTCCCCGAATGGGAGCCATGGCCTGCAGATCTACGGCAATGATCTTCACGGCGGCCTTCTCGTCGTCGGTTTGGCAGGGATCGTATAGCTTCCGGGACAGCACCTGCGACCAGCTGCCAGGAGCGGCACACAGATCCACCGCCCGCTGAACCCCTTTTTTTTAAGTTTATAAAATATTAACAGCCGGAAGCAGATGGAACACCAGGATAACCTTACCATCTAGAATGCCGTAGGCTTCGTCCACGTGAAGGAGCTTAAAAGCACTCCTGGCACGCCAACCCTCCTCCTTCGCCTGTCGGTAATAAATATCCCGTTTATCCTTTGAGGTTTTGCCCATGTTTTCAGATTTTATTTATTAAAAGTATCTTTCATGTTGATAAGAGTGATGGAAAATTATGGAACTAGTTCGTGTCTAGTTCATCTTTCAACTTTATAATACCGATTATAAAAATAGTCTAACTTAAATAACAAATTCGTATAAAATTTAAGTGCAACAGCTTATAATTGACTTATAATATACACGTATTATTTAAATTTAATTACTTTCCATCATAGGTTTAATTTAAAATATAAAAGTTTATACAAAATGCGCTTTCAACAATAATCTGCATTCTCATCTCTACTACATTCGGTCACACTTTCTAGCGCGAGAGCTTGAAAACTGCAAGTTCTGGTGAAATTTCTAAATTAACTACAAATTATGCGTAGAATACCATTGTATAATGTGCCAGACCCTTCTCCTGAGGACTCGGAATACGAGACTATGACTCGTGTTATGTGTCCCCGCAACCTGATGTAAGTAACAATGCTTTTTGGTCCACGCCATGCGTCCTATGGCGACAACTTGGATGAACGTTTTTTTGTTTATTATTCATTTATCGTTGTTTTGTTAATAATATTAACCCATATTGTAATTCCAGAGAGTGTGAACTGTTCCTAAAGATCTTGCGAAAGGAAACCGATGCGGTGTTCAAGCATTTCGCCGACAACGCTGAAAGTTGCCTGGCGATTTCCAAGGAGTGCCTGAAACTGAAAGACACCCATGTGATGAAACAGGTCTGTAGGCTGTTTCCTTTGCCCGCCAATTGTTCAGATCTTAATATTTATGTTGTACCCACTTTTAGTACTTGCTAAATTTAAACGAAATCATTTGCCGGGGACCCAGCGAGTCGACTTCATTCGTGGACGCGATCTTGGCCAGAAGTGTGGTCTATATGAAGAATTACGAACATGGGGTAAACAATATTTACTATCTGCGGGTCTAATCAATGATTAATCTACATATTTTTCACTACTAGATCGCCTGCAGTGACCTGCTATATTACGAATCGTTGCCGTCCGACCTTAAAACACCAGAGGGAACCATTGTCTCGGAGATCTATTTGTGCATTTGTCTGTATATATTGCGGAAATATCAACCGGCGAGGGACAAGTTGGCTTATGTGAAGAAGAAGATTGGTAAACAAACACCTTAATTATGTAGTTTTATTAACTAATTTATGTTTTTACAGATCAATCCTCCATACCTCAAAAAGGTGGTGAGTATTGTAAAGAGTTAAATACTTTCTAAATGTTATTGTTATATCTTTTTTATATTCAAGAAATTGCCAGCACTTTGGCGGTTCTAAAACTTTATGAGGAGAAAATCCAGCAAGCGTCCAGGAATGTGGAGCTTTGCAAGAACACCGAACGCAAGTTCTTTGAGCCATTTCTTGGTTACAAGTTCTGCAGAAAAATTCCCTACGCCAGCGAGGCCTGTAAATATGTGTAAGCATAAGTTTCAAGACTTAACTTAATGTATTTAAATTAATTAAGACGTGTGTATTACAGCCCAAAGTCTGGTGTTGTGGCCTCATGTGATATTCCCAAAGGGGAAATAGTTTTGGTGGAGGATCCCGCCTTATTTCAGTTCAGTGCGCCGTTCCTAAACTGCGGTAACTGTGAAACGCATCAGGAATTACTTTATACCTGCGAGGACTGTCGCTATAAGACCTACTGTTCCAGGATGTGCTTTGAGTCCGATGCGGAAGTGCACCAGTATGAATGCCATGGCTATAGAATTGGCCTAATACCCATGCTAGAGGCCACCATGTTGTTTCGCTTATTTATTCAGGCAGCCGAATACGTATATCCGGCTATTTTAGACTTTACCATGGATGGCGGGTGAGCTTTAACTTATTATTATTAGTTAAGCACTTAAATAAATCACTATTTCAGAGTTATAAACAATCCGCGCGATGCTTGGAACTTTGTGCTGGAACATGCCGAGGAAGAGGATGGAGACTATCACATTGTTGGAGAATTTCTTGCCACACGGCCAGACTACAAGCTGCTGAGTAAGCAGCAGTACCGCGGTGTGCTGTCCACAGCATTTCGCCTGGCCGTCTTCATATATACTGAGACCGAGCTGGTGGACAAGTACTTCCATCTGCTGCGCCTGACAAAGACCGACATGATCAATGTGATGGCCGCAGTACTTTTGCGCTTGGGCACTCACGTTCTATTAAATTCCGTACGGCTGGAGATTTGGTATCCGAAACGCGGCGAATTCTTGAACGGAGCGCGTATAGAGTTTCCCACAACGTTCCCGTTACCGGCGCCATCGGAACGTATAACCGCAAATGCTTTTAGTTATTACAAAATCAAACCTCTTACCGATTTCGTGGAATGCTACAATAACGTAAAAAAGACGCCGGAGTTTGACGGAAATAAGTGTGACGCTTCCACCAAACTAGGTGAAAGTCCACTGGTTCATTTCGAAAATAAGCTATACTCAATTTGCCTGAAAAATCGGCATGTCGAGTGTATTGAGGAAATCTTAGAAGCAGAAGTACTGCCCATGCAGATAGTTGACCAAATTCTCGAGGACTTTAGCACACCCAAGCGCTGTCAGTTGCTAAAGAATTTGGCACAATACTTCCATCAGTTCGTCCATCAGTTCTTTAACAAGTTCACTGTAAATAATCGAAACTATCAACTGAAGTCCACGCTTTGTGCCACCCTAAAGACCTTTAAGCATTGTTGTAAGACTGAAAATGTGAAAGTGATGTACGTTTATGCATTTACCTTTAGTTTTTATTCTGTTTATAAATGTTATTCCTTTTTAGATTGCTGCCTAGTGGTCACATTTTGGGAGTGACAACTGACCAAGTCAATGCCGGCGTTGAGTTGGTGGTATGCTCGAAATTGATTAACCAACGTGACCAGAATCTGACTTCGGAGAGGGAGCAGTTCCAGGATTTCAAGTTTCCCTTGACTCTTAATGATGAAATCAATATTGTAAGAAATTAATGTTATTTAAAAGATTTATATTTAATTTGTATTGTTTTATTAGTTTGGAAAAACACCCGAAAAGTCATCAGAGCTGTTGCGATACCACAAGTTCCTTGTACATCAAATAAACAACAAGGTTTCCAATCTAAAGAGTTCTCCAAGAGGTTCGTACAACTGCATTGCATTTGAGTTGTGAAATACTGACCTTATATTGTATAAATATTTTAGATTTAAATATTCAGCATGGTTTAATGACTTTGTATGGCACATACAACAGTTTTCTCGCCTTGCATTTACCCGAAACCCACGAGTTGTGTTTGCTTGGAGTACTTAAGTTTTCCATGTTTCTTGCCACGAATGGTAATTAT
Source organism: Drosophila orosa (assembly GCA_018904745.1). Classification (NCBI taxonomy): domain Eukaryota; kingdom Metazoa; phylum Arthropoda; class Insecta; order Diptera; family Drosophilidae; genus Drosophila; species Drosophila orosa. Next base: position 6,964 of record JAEIIH010035010.1, on the reverse strand, counting down.
GGTTTATTGTTTAGACAACATTTAAATATTTACTCTTTTAGGTTTCCTACAACATCCCAGTGATATTATCCTACACGTGATTGAGTTGTTAGAACTCAATGATATATTTCTAAGAGATATTGGCCTTTACCGACAGGTCTTCTGTGTCATTCAGAGGATTGTCGAACAATATATTGACATAATGTGAGTTCTACAACAATTCTGATTGAACATGTTGCTAGTCTAAGCTTATTACAGGATCGATAGTCAGGAGCTGGGCTCTGAGTATCCCGAACAGCTGCTGCTGAGCTGTGCGTGCCTTTTAAAGAGACTGAAGCGGCATATCGAAAAACTACTTGACGATGAAGAGGCATCCCGCTTATACATGGAATTCAGTACCTATTACATCAAATGGAAGACAATACTTAACTCTTACATACTAATGCCGCCAGGCCTAAGGAAATATTTGCTAGAATCAAAATAGTAGCACCCCAGTTACACCATTTAATGTGTACTTATGATGAAACCCAAGAGGCATGAGACTGCACAAGTCTTTGTTGATATTCGGACAACAATTTAAGTTTATTTATGATACATTCCAGTCACCACTACACATGCCATCGACAGTTTTTGTTTTCGTTTTTATTTATTTACGCAAATGTTGAATATATTATAAAGTTTTTTTGAATAAGAAGTTCCTTAAGCCTTTATAACACAGTAATGCAGTTTTAATTAATTAGGGGAATCATTAACACCCAAAAAATTACTTTATTAGTCAATTTTGCACACAGAAGACACGATGACTCAGAAGAATGCTACTTTCATTGTAGAATTAAAAATCTGGCAAAATACATATTTCTTGTTGATCTTATCTGCTTGATAAGTTCATTTATAAAGAACTTGACCATTCCATATTATTTCCGAATGGAAAACACGTTCCGGTTGGCATTATTTGGCCTATGAGTTCGCCCACAGTTGGCCACTGCCGAATATTGGAAATTATGCTCGCATATTTCTGCACGTTCTTCTATCTTGACGATCTTACCAAGAATTTCGCATTGCATTATCACGTCTCCAGCGGCTGTCGCTGTTTCGTATATATGGGAGCCACGACTGAGGGCCTTCATTGCGTTTCGAAGTGTCGTCGGTGCGATGAGAGTCTTTCTGTTGGTTTCAAGTGTGCTGGCTGTGGCGGTGGCCACTCAGTGTCCGTTCGCATCCATGGATACGCTGTCCAGGATAAAGAGGGATACTTACGACATTCGTCCGGGGGTCAGTGATGGCAGCTTGGATGCTCTGATCAAGGACTTCCTGCCCAAATTCGAGTCGAGCGGTGCTCACAATAGTTGGGGGGCGCCTTCTTCGGGCCCCCAACAGCCCGTGAGGTGTGGGGTGCCGCCACCCAGCTGCCTGAATGATACGCGCAACCTGCAGTACCGGAGTATCGACGGGTCCTGCAACAATCTGCTGTATCCGGATTACGGAATCGCAGTTTCCCGGTACCGTCGCCTCTTGGCGCCTCGGCAAGTGCAGCAGGCCCCCAATGCACGTCTCATCTCGCTGTCTTTGTACGGCGAACATACCAGCAACGATAGATTCCGCACCATGGCGGCCATGCAATGGGGTCAGTTCGTGGCCCACGACATCAGCCAGCTGTCGACCCAAGGAGCTCCCCAGGATTGCTGTGCCGAGCCACGTAATCCCCGCTGCTCGGTTATCAGCCTGCCGCGTGGAGGCCCCATTGCATATCACACGGGCAAGAGCTGCCTGCACTTTGCACGCAGTGTCTCCGAGGCGGAAGCCATTTGCCCAAGGAGTGATGCCCCCTATCCCGAGAAGCTGTCGGTGGCCACAGCCTACATGGATCTCTCCTCGGTGTATGGCAACACGCAGTCGCAGAATCGGAAAGTGCGCGCCTTCAAGGGCGGTCTGCTGCGGACGAGCTACGTCAATGGCCAACACTGGCTGCCGGTTAGCCAGAATCTTGATGGGGAGTGTGGCACCCAGAGCGAGTGTTACACAGTGCCGGACATACGGAATCGCTTCCATGTCACCGTTGCCGTGCTGCAAACTCTGCTGGTTCGGGAGCATAATCGCCTGGCCGAGCACTTGGCTCTGCTCAACTCTGACTACGATGACGAGCGCATCTTCCAGGAGGCGCGCAAGATCAACATTGCTCAGTACCAGAAGATCACCTATAACGACTGGCTGCCCCTGTTCGTGGGTCGTACTTATACTTATCTCAATGGCCTGGTCTATCCGGTGGAGGCTAACGAATACGTCAATGACTACGATGAGACGGTTAACCCAGGTGCCTACGCGGAGTTCTCTTCCGCGGCGTTCCGCTATGCCCACACCCAGATCCCCGGCTGGTTCTCGTGAGTATTATAGCCAAAGGTATCCCTAACTCCTGTGCTCATTGCCATAATTATCCCTTACAGTTTGGTGGCTCCCAATCGCAGCTCCAACAAGACGCTGCGTCTGAGCGACTTTTTTAATCGGGCGGAGACCATCTCGCTGCTGAACAAGTACGACAACTTTGATGCCCTGCTGAGGGGCTTGGCCACGCAGCTGCACAAGCGATCGGATGGGAACATTGATCGCGAGATTAAGCACTACTTCAACCGCAAGGAGTTCGAGGAGTACGGATCGGATCTGAAGGCTATCGACATCCAGAGGGCTCGTGACTTTTCCTTGGCTTCGTACAACGATGTGCGCGAGTTTTGTGGACTGCGGCGAGCTGTGGACTGGGCGGACTTTGCTCACGAGATCCCGGCAGAGGTATACATGAGATAAATCCCATCGAATTTCTTAACTTAGTAGAGTGTTTTTCTAGAAAATATCCCTGCTGCGTCGCCTGTACGCCACCCCCGACGATGTGGAGCTGACCGTGGGCGGTACCCTGGAATTCCACATCCCCGAGGCTCTATTCGGACCCACTTTATTGTGTGTAATTGGCAAACAGTTCCACAACACCAGGCGGGCCGATAGGTTCTTCTTTGAGCGCGAGCATCCAGCAGGCTTTTCGCGGGGTGAGTGATCATATCGCATTTTTTGAGAAACGTTTGTAAATCCTTCTTTACAGATCAACTGGCGGAGATTCGCAAGGTCAGTTTGGCCAGCTTGTTCTGCAACAATGCCCAATACCTGCACTCCATTCAGCCAAATGTCTTCGTCTTCCCCAATTCGCAGTGAGTTTTTAGATATTTACTTTGCCAAGTTTCCCATTTAAATTGAATATATTCTTAGAAATCTGCTCATCAACTGCCATGATGTACCTCAAATCGATCTGAGCAAATGGCAGGATCTCAGGCCCCAACTTGTGCATTAGTAGCATTCATGGTCTAGAATATCTGAAACATATTGGTTGTTCCAATTTGTCTATTCAGATACAAGCATTTATCTTTATATTTTCATACTTTTTGTGCTTCAATGAAATAATTGAAACCATCAAAATTCTGCATTTAGGCATTTTTGATTATAGAATTAACTTGTTATTGACATTATGCTACAAGTTTCACTCAAATAAAAATGATTTGTTGATAAAATATGTAATATTTTTGAATTTTTACTCTAAGATTAAACAAAGCAATAATAGGACATATTTAATATATTATATTTTTATTTATTTAAAATAACATTGTCAGACTCTAACTCTTGCCAGATTCACATTTGATTCTGTAGTTTCCAAAGCTTCCGGGGTGAAGTTTAAATTATAGACACGGGGATGCCAAATGAAGATTCGGGGGCCATAGAAGAGGGTATATTATCTTCTTGTAAAAGACTGGTATTTCTTGTGGTGGTTTCTGTGTAGGAAGTTATTGGTTCTAAGGTTGTTAAGCTTATTGTTTCCCCATCTGGACCTTCAGAACTCTGCAGACTGGTTTCTGTGTAGGAAGTTACTGGTTCTTCGGTTGTTGTGATTATAGTTTCCCCAGCTGAACCTTTAGAACTCTTTTCACTGGCTTCCGTTGATTGGACATTATCTGTTTGATTGGTCAGTGGCTTATCAGCACTGGAAGAGGGTTCCAATGTTGTAAAATTAAATATATTCTCGTCTTCTATTATATTTTCATTTGTAATGACTTCTTCCGGAGCCTCAGTGGAGGTGTCTTCCGATTTATCTGTGGTTTGCTCTGTCATTTTGATGTCATCTTCTGTTAACCCACTTTTTATAGTTGATGTATCTATATTACTAGTAAGAGTTGTAGCTTGATTGGCTTCTTGATTCTCTAATATTTCATTTTTTGTAACTTCTTCTAGTGGGGAATCTTGCGAGGTTTCGTTCATAATCAATTCTGCTTCGGTTTTCGCTGAACTACTTTCAATTAACTCATCTTTCTTGGTAGTTGAATCAATATTCAGTTGATTTTCATTGGCAGTTACATAAGTTGTGGGCTCAGTAATACTTTCTAGTGACAAATCTTTCTCTGTTGTAATTGACTCTGACTTATGTTCGACTAAATCCGACTTTGTTGCCTCTGAACTACCTACAATCAGGTCAGTTTGTTCTTTAAGTAGTTGATTTACTTCTTCCATTTTAGTATTTATAGGTTGAGTAGTGCTTTCAAGGGCAGGTGTAGTGGTCTCTGAATTATTTATAATTACCTCCGTTTCTCGGTTTAAACTTGTATCTTTAATCTCTTGATTTTTATCTTCTGTAAGAATATTTGTAGGCTGCATTATACTTTCCATTGGGGACACTTTCACGATTGAAATAGATTCTGAATTATTTTTGTTTACAGCTGCTTCTTGATCTTTTTGTTCTTTAGTTATTTTTTCATTTATAACTTTATCTTTTTGTATATCTATCTTGTCTTTCTGCTGAATTGTAAGATTTAATACGACGTTGTTTTGGCTACCTTTTACATCTTCAATGACTTGGTCTTTGTTTTCGGGAGATGTGACTTTACCGATACCCAAATCTGTTCTTGTTTTATTTTGATTTGCTAAACTGGGTTTCTCGCTGAGTTTAGTTACCTTGCTTGGTTTGCTTGGAGATGGCCGGCGATTTGGTTTACTCAAATTAGTTTGATTAGTTGTACTTGTAGTTTTAATTACCTTTCGTTTAGTGGTTTGTTGATTTGATTTGTGTTTTTGGGAACTGGACAATGGCCTGACAACTGTTTTTCTGTTCTTATGATACAGGCTTATCTTGTGGCTTTGATGGATTCTCTGGCGATTGGAAAGTGAGGAAGCCGTTGGTCTTCTGCGATTCGGGTTCTTTTGATTCTGGGTCAGCTGTGGCTTGGCAACTTTAACTTTAATTTGATTGAGATGTGCCCTGGAGGGTTGTGGTTCCTGGGGTTTATTTGTTTCTTTAATGGGCTCACTGCTTTCGGGTTTTGATGGCGGGCTCTCATTGCTTGAAGTGCCCTTCGCCGGCAAGTAAACAATTGTAGGTACTGGACCTGCATCCTTTGCTGGGGCACCGGGTGGACCGGGCGGGCCTGGGAGCCCAATGGGACCCGGAAAACCAGTATAGCCTGGCCTGCCTCTCCTACCCCGTTCTCCCTTTTCTCCTCGTTCCCCTTTATCTCCTCTCTCTCCTGCGGGTCCTTCTTCACCTGGCAATCCAGGTAAACCCGGGGGACCGGGAGCACCAGGAGGTCCAGGCTTGCACTGGCAATGGGACTGATAAGGCGGAGGTACTATATGGTGGGAACCATAGCCATAATGAGGAGGATGAGGTGGCGGATGAGCTATCGTTTCGGGGCTGTAATAGTACACATCATAGTTGTCGTAGTGCGGATGCTTGTCCTTGGGCCGAGGTTCCCTTCTAACCGGCCGAATGGCGCTCAGAGACCACTTTCCCTCGCCAAAATGGGAAACCGCTGAGAAACAAAGGAAGTAAGAATGCGAAATCATAAAATGAGATCTCCATTTCGCTCACCTGATAGCAGCAGAACGGCGAGCAGCCTCATGCTGAGGCCCAAACTTCGACAGTGTGCACCTGTCCACCTCAGAGCCCGCCTTATATAGCCCAGTAAACAGTTGGGATGGGAGGGGCGGGACGTATAATGGGTTAATTAGAAACACGTAAAATTCAAATCGCAGATCAGCGATTTTGGCAGCCCGCTAAACGGTCTTGCATAAATTAAAGCCATGACTTTGCCGGTTTCAGAGACATTAATTCATTGAGCTGGGAATTTAAATTTACTAACCGAATCGATGAAATGTTTGTGACATTATTACCCCAAATAAAATGTAAGTTTAATAACAGATTTATTTGTATTAAGGCTAAAAATAGTTTATATTTATTGCACTCACGTGTTTTCTTTTTACGGTCCCTGCTCTCCTTTTCTCCGCCTTTTGTTTTCTGTATTCTAGGACAATAAAAAAGAAATACCGCAAAAATGGAACGACTAGCCTTATCTGCTTTTTATGGATTTTAACGTTTGTTTGTTTTTTATATGGTGCTCATATAAATTGATATTAAGTAGCGAAATCCGATATGAAACACGCTAAATTCTTGTAGGTAATAAAGTAGTGGATCAATCAGATGCACAGAATCGTTGGCTGTCCCAAAACGATGTAGTTTTCAAAATTGGGTTATTTATGATTTATTAATTCAGAATTTAAATATTGGGTTAATGTATTTTGTACTTATTCGTACTTTTAGGAGGACGATCTTAAGATTTTTGGGTATCAGAAGCACTTTTACTTGCTTTCTTGATATATCCGAGCATAAATTTTGACAGCATTGCCATTGTATCATGAAAGACGATGTTAAATTGGCAAACAAAGATTGTGCGTCATGGGTTCTATTGTTATATTTCATTGTGATTTCACTTTTCACATGTCTTTCTTTATTGTTAACTTATAGAAAAGTTTACAAAGCCGAACCAATTTCTAAGAACAACGGAACTATTGCCATAACAATACGCGTGCTTATCACTAATTTATTTAAACTGTTTCTAAACAAATTTGCTAAGATGATTTAATTAATAAATCAGATAAATGCAAAGGGGTTTATTGGTATTTT
>JAEIIH010035000.1:0-20339 GCA_018904745.1 Drosophila orosa | reverse complement strand
AGTAGTTCTCCATGCTGCAGACCAGATCGAAGTACTTCTCGCACTTGTGGCACTGGATGGTGGCCCCCGGTTCTCCACAGTAGCAACAGATCCTTTTTTGAGCGGCGGCCGCCTCTTTGCGAATGTCACCCATCAGGAAGCCCTTGATGCCGCTGTTGTCGCCTCCCAGCTGCGGCAGGTTGGTGGACAGCAGCAGGCAAAAGTAGTGCACCGTCAACTCCAATCGCCGCATCCATTGGCCAAAGAGCACGGTGTCCTCATCCCTATCACTGGTCGCCTTCCCGCACATATCGCAGGTTATCAGCTCGGCTCGCTTGCTCTCCATATCATTATTTAAGAAATTATTTATGAGCTTAAGTAAGCTACAAAAAAGTTTACTTCTAATTTTTCCCTTGCTAAGGCCACAAACTATTTTTAGTTTTTGAAAGTAAATAGATTGTAAATAATGTAAAATCAAGGGCTTAAAAATTATGGAAAAGTATTTTTGAATGGGAAAGAGCAAGCCACACTTTGCAGCATGTTTTCTATATAATAAGATTTCCAAACCACAGCGAGTTTACTTCTTGAAAAGGGAATTTGGTGCCTTTACGTAATTATGCCTTAATTTTAATTGTTACTCTTATTATATAGACTTTAATTTATAAGTTCTTTACAATTTTTGTTAAAATGAACACAAATGAAAACAAACCCGGCAAAACGATTCTCCGCTTTTCTATTTGTAGATCACTTCACTTTCAGCTCGGCAAACAGAGCAGTCAGTCTGGTATCTCCGTAGTTGCTTATCAAAACCGGAGCCCCATTGCCTCAGACAGCAACCCAGAGACACACACAGAGAGAGAGAGAGAGATGCGGATAGAAAAGAATCAGAGATACAGACAGCAGGGGCTGCATATAGCTTTTATAGTGAGGCATTATAATAGGTCGTTGTTTCTGTTGATATAGTCTTTCCAGAGTCGATTAGTAAGCGCCTTAGGCTAAGCCGTTCAAGGCACTCGCCTCTCCGTTGCTTATCAGTTTGTGGGGCAGTCGGGAAAACAGTCGGAAAATTCCGACTTTCCAGGGATGGATTCGTGGATCGATGAGTGACTCTGATTTGTGTGTATTCTTCGGTTGCTGCTCTGATTGATACTTGTGATTCAATTGAATATAATTCCGACTGTCATTCACACTCTCTCTTTCTAGCCGCCTGCACAATCACAACGTCCCCCTCTTTCATTCCGATTTACTTGTACTCGTACTCGTACCCGTACTTTATACGCCGGAATTTCTGTGACGAAACGGAGCTCCAGCGCCAGTTGCCCACTCACTCATTGTGCACTTTGCTTCCTTCCAATCCATTTCATTTCGAATGCCGGCCGATCGGCGTCATCATCCGACATCGCCATCGCCATCACACCATCACACCACCACACCATCATCAACGGCTTTGCGGAAACTTGATATAATTATCGTGGTGCCATTTTGGTGGCAACAAAGTGTATTTGTGGCCCATTGTGATTCGCAGGCATTTGTGATTGAATGCTCATGGCAGTGACAAATCCAATGATCATACTATATATTATGTGGTAATAATTAATTCAGAGTCCAGCGGATCGAGTAGGATTTGTCATTCTTAATTTCTGACACATATAATCTTGATTTTAGGTAATTTTCTAAATTATTTTGTATTAGTAAAGCAAATCTTTCTATAAATCTAAGACAAGAGCTGATCACCAAAGGCATCTGCGATATCTTTAGGAAATTGGGTTTTAACAAAGATATTTCATATATAATTACCAAGTAGCACAAACTAAACAGCTTATCAAGACTAAAGATACTTCTGAATCCTTGCCTTAAAGATTTCTTCGAATAATGACAAAATATTATGGCAAGTACGAGTTATCCATTCCGAAGCGACCTCTGTCTTTCTGTCGCCTCTCCCTGTCTTGGGCATTGATGCAAAACACCATCATCTGGCTGATCCCTTGAAATGGGGTTGAGAGATTGCATTAAGTGCAATTACAAAATATGTTTACGTACATGCATCTGTAATCTGTAAATGTATGTGAGCCGTACGATCGCCGAACATGACGCATATGTTTTGGTTTGAAACAGAGCCCAGCAGATCCAAATGAATCACTCACAACAAATGTCCCCACAATCGGGAATCCGAATTCGACTCAAACAACTCCGTCAGTTGCTATCTGAGAGATACACAGTGAAAAGGGATACCACAGTTCTTAGGGCACAAAAGCTGAACTCTCAATAATTACGTAGGATTATAGTTAAATTTGTAAAAGTCTTAATATAATACTTAACTTGTTGATATTTTGCTTATAATTATCTCTTGTTTAAATCAGTTATTTATTTAGTGACTTATTTAATCATAATTTGTAAGCCCCATTTTAGTAAGCCCCATTAATTCAGTTTATTAATTTTATTTTTCCCAGTATCCACATGTTTCCTGCCTGGGAAATGGGGTGTGGTGGTGGTGACGAAAATAATGCAACAAGAGAACAGCAACAGTAGCGTAAGCGCGGAAAACAAAGTGTGGAAAAAGATAGAATTAAAATAAAATGCATGCCATGTTCAAGCTGATGGCTGTCGCTTTTCCCGGCCACATGTGGTGGCCCTTGGGGGATTGCAATTTCCAGGGAATTATGAAAATTAGCCAAGCCAAAACAAGCTGCTATCCCGGTCTTTTCTTCTTTTGCGATTCTCTGTTGCTTCGTTAAGTGAATTTTGTGCGCGAAAAAAAAAATTATTATTTTATTTGCATACATTTTTATAGAGACAACCCAGCGCAACGGCGGCCTCCGTATCCATGGGATACACATGTGATTTGCATGTGCGGTTCGTCATCGGCTTCATGATCATGATCACTCGCTGTCGACTGTCGGCCGACTGTGGTGGTGGTGGATTGAATGCAATGATCATAGCCGTGACGATGGCAATAATGACCATTATGGTATTCATAATGTTTGACTGCAATTTACTATTTACACTTCATTTAGCGGCGACAACTTTAAGTGAAATGTGTCCACATTGGCTGAGTAGTTTGCTCGCTTTCCTGTATTTGCCGCTGTATCTGTGAGATACTCGCCCGGCTCTCGACGAGCTCCTGCATGAAACAATAAGAAATAATAAGCATCGCAATTGAATAAAGCCGCGCCCGCAGCTCCAACTAATTGGCGAATTAGCTCAAGGGTGAGGATAGTCCCGGCCAAGTGGATTGTATAAGGAGCGAATCTCGGGAATGGGTTCACCGAGAACTATAGTACTTTACTACCGCCGCACACTCGACTCGAAAAGCTTTTCCCTCTCACAACCATTGAGTAATAAGTCTTGAAAGAGTTACTTAGGAATGCCTAGAAGTGGTTAAAACCCGATTTAGACATTTTTAAATGAAAAACAGGTAAAATATTAGGCTATGACTAAGCATTGCCTACTTTACAGCGGCTGCGAACAGGAAAAATTCTGGGAAGGCAGTAAAATCACTTTATTTTTGGCCGTAATATAAATGTTTTGAAATTTTATTTAACAATATTAGCCTCCCTATAATTGTCACAAATTTATGTGACATCATTTCCTTGGAATATTATCAATTAAACCGAAAAGGTATAACATTTATCAGGTATGTATGGTTAGGATAGTGTTATTTTCTGGCCTTACCCAGCGATAAAGGCTAAAAACCGGTACTAACTATTAATTTTAACTTCAGAAGGGTTTAGATCACCTTCAAAACCCTTTCGTAACTATTCATTGGCAATAGTTTCATATTGACCATCACCGATATCAGCATAATGCAACCCTTTTATCAGTAGGTTTCAGTTTACCCTATTCTATATATGTATACATTAGCTTTTGCCTATTGCGAAACCCTTCAAGACCTCAAGCAAAGTGTGTAATTTGTTTACTTTATATCACAAGTGACGCAAGGCACTTCCTTTCATTATCTATCATGGAAATTAATGAATGTCCGAAGCGGATATAAAAAATATATATAAAACCGATATAAATATGTGGGTTATTTCGTTAGTTCGTCTGCCGCCGCGGCTATTCCTAGATTTAGATAGGAAAGTACTAACTTTTTAATTATAACCGCTTGACTATAAACGAATATGGATTACGAAGAAAAAGAAGCGCTACTGATTTGCGGCAGAAGCAGTAGCAGAATGCAAATCAATGGAGTTCGCGTCTGGGCGATAACCTCCTATCATATCAGCAGCAGAATGGGAGAGTCGAGTCGCCCGGTCTGTGGGGCCTCGGGCTTATATAGTAGCATTCAGCAGCTGCTCGGGCCCCTGAACCTCTGCCATGCATAATGGCCGGGAATTACAGGAGGCGCAGACATACTGGGGTAAAAATAAATAAATACTAGCACTCAGGTGACACAAGACCAGGCTATACCTACAGCTAGTACAGCTAAAGCTAGAGCCAGTCTGGGGGCCCATAAATATTCAACAACAAGTGGGCTGGCGGCTTGTAAGCGAGCTTGGTGTATATAAGCAGCAGTATTTAGTCGCACCAGAGTGTTTGCCATTGCGCATATTTAACCCTTTGGGGTTAAGTTAAACTTTACGATTACGTTTCACAGCGCTTAAATTTTGTGAGCCTTTCCTTTGTTTCTCCACATTCGATTCCGATTCGCTGACGCCCTTTTTCCTAGGCTGTTTCAATTGTAACTTTAATTCCCCCATCAACAGTTGCAGCAGCAACAGCAAAAGCAGCAACATCACCAGCACCGCCAGCAATTTTCTTAATCAATAAACAAATTATAAACATTTATAATGATTGCTGGGGCTTATCGGCTGGTAAGCGGTCTTATCAAGGCCACGGCGCTCTATTTATAATACCATTACTGTCGACCAATGCGATTTTTCAAATGATTTTTTTGCCACACGTGGCACGTGATTTTCCTTTTGCAGAGAGTGGTTTAAATAAGACTGAACCTTGACCAGAAATATATCATTTATAACTCAGGGAAAGTGATTGAAATCATTTCGAGTTCATAAAAGCCTATCGCGAATATTTTGGAGAGTTTATGGCATTGAATACTATTTTTATGTGCAACGTATTGGGGTTTTTTAAAGGAAGTATCTTTAGTTTAGTAAGTACTTGGAAAAAACTAAGGCAAATAATGTGTTCAATAGAAGTAAATTTCTTAGAACACTTAAGGTAAGCCCTTCCAGACAGATAAGGTATCTTAAATATAGTTTGTAAACAATTAATTACGTTTGTTTTATGCATAATAGGTATAATCATGATCAAGAACTTACCAGACTCCTGCAACTCCTGCTCCATTTTCTCCACCTTGTTGACCTTCATTAGCTGCTGCTGCTGCCCATCGCTTACAGTCAGATCCTGCGGATGTTTCATTGTATGGCCACACTTTATTTACAGGTTTCACGGGTTACGAAGGGTTCTCCAATCCAATCACATAGTCATAAAGTCATGCCCCGGCAACTGCAAGTGGGTAACGGCAATCGATTAGCTGTCATATATCAATCTATTGCTGGACAAATTAAAGTTTTAATGATTGTCCGATAATCGAACTGAAGTATCGCCTGTAAATCTACAAATAAACGAGTACAAGCACACAATGTAGGTGTCAACATGAGTGGTGGGACAGGCAAAACGCTTCACATTACATGGCCCCCATCGGATATTTTTAGGAGTCATTGGGTTTACGATCCTCAGGCGATATCAGCGATATGCCAGACACACCTGTACCAGTGCTTATTGGGGCTTTCATAAACCAAAGCTGTACTCCACCTCTTCAAACACGAAAAGCCACAAACAAAACCCCGAAAAAAAATAACCGAAATCATAATCTTCAATAACTTTATTGACTGGCCCTGCGCGGCTGATAAAAAAAGAAGGTAAAAATGTTACAAAAACAAAAACAAGGAATTGCCGATAACGCTGAAACAGAATTTCTGATTATCAGAAATTTATTGTTTCTTCTGCCCATTTTACCATTATGCGAAATTTTTGTTCTCTTTTTGCTCTTTTTTCGCTCGAGGGCCAGAACAGCCGATAAGCCCCATGGGCTCTATGGGTTTTACTAGAGTCCCGTCCCTTCCATAGCTCTCTGTTATCGCTTATCACTTATGTAGTTACCACTGACGCAGACCCCCTCGGTGGCAGTGTCACCGTCTCACCTTTGAACGCTCGTGACTGTCGCGAGTCTTTTCAGACTCAGTTTGGGCGTTATTTAAGGCTTTGCTGGTATTACATTAAAGATAAATTTATGAGGAGGAATTTGCACTACATAAATAATATTTTTGGTAAAAAAAAAGCAAAGATATGCGAACTGACACACCTTTATGATATAAATGTAAAAATCTTAGGCAACTTTCTTTCCCTAAATGGTACTCTACTGCCCTTTTTTAAAGCCCTGTATCGCTTACACTGTGATATAAAAATGTCAGCTTAAACCGATAGTTTCTATAGTAGCTATAAAAAATTAAAGATAGGATCAATTAGTATACTTACAATCATATAGCAACTAAACTCAGCAAACCCTTTCAAGTATTCTTTGAACTATACTTCACTGGGACTTCACATTCGTCTGTCTTACATTTTAGCCTAAAAAACCATTACCTAACTACTAGTCTGTCGTTTACCTCGATTGTGTGAAATATTTATTAGAAACATTATATTATTTTTGTGATTTGAAAACGTATATCCTACTAGTTGCTCTAAAATTTAAAAATGTGCTCCCGCGATCCGGCCTCCAATCAGTTAATAGACTACAAAAACAATGACTCCGAGGAGACGAAGCAGTGCACCACTTCTAGTGGGAACCCGATAGCCGTAAAGGATGCCATAATGACTGTGGGTCCCAGGGGTCCGGCCCTGCTCCAAGACTTTCACTTTCTGGACGAAGTAATGAGCTTCGATTGCGAGCGGATTCCTGAACGCGTGGCCTATGCCAAGGGAGCTGGGGCCTTTGGTTACTTTGAGTACACCCATGACATTTCAAGATTCTGCGCAGCCACCATCTTCGAAAAGGTAAAGAAGCGCACAGCGATTGCCATGAGATTTTCGCTGGCCTGCGGTGAGACTGGCTCGGCGGATACGATCCGTGAGCAGCGAGGATTTTCAGTAAAATTCTACACAGATGATGGCATCTGGGATATTGTGGGCTGCAATATGCCCGTGTATTATGTGCGGGATCCCTCGCTGTTCCCCAGTTTGATACATGCCCAAAAGCGCAATCCGCAGACCCATCTAAGGGATGCGGACATGTTCTGGGACTTTATGACCCTGCGCCCGGAGACCCTCCATGCCCTGCTCATGTATTTCAGCGATCGGGGAACCCCCGATGGATATCGCCACATGCACGGCTTCGGAGTGCACACCTACCGAATGGTCAATTCGACTGGCGACACGCAGTACGTCAAGTTTCACTTTAAGACCGATCAGGGCATCAAGAACCTGGACTCTCGACGCTGCGATGAGCTGAAGGCCAACGATCCGGATTATTCCATTAGGGATCTGTACAATTCGATCAAGAAGGGCAATTATCCCACTTGGAGCATGTTTATACAGGTAAGAATCGAGAGGGATACTTATTATTTGTATATTTCATATTTTGGTTTAGGTAATGCTTAATGAGGAGGCCAAGAAGTGTCGCTTTAATCCCTTCGATGTGACCAAAGTGTGGCCACAGAAAGACTTTCCCCTGCTGCCGGTCGGCAAGCTCGTTCTCGATCGTAACCCCACCAACTATTTCACGGAAGTCGAACAGCTAGCTTTCAGTCCGGCCCACATGGTGCCGGGAATCGAGCCATCGCCGGACAAGATGCTCCAGGGCCGACTTTTTGCCTACGGAGACACCCAGCGGCACCGCCTGGGCGTCAACTGCAATCAGATTCCGGTCAACTGTCCGTACAGGGTGAATGTGAGGAACTTCCAGCGCGATGGCCCCATGACAGTGACTGACAATCAAAACGGAGCCCCCAATTACTTCCCGAACTCGTTCTGCGGACCCAAGGAGAGTCCCCGGGCAATGGCCCTGCAAACGTGCTGTCCTGTGACCGGAGATGTGTACCGCTACATGAGCGGCGATACCGAGGACAACTTCAGCCAGGTCACCGACTTTTGGACATACACGCTGGACAACTGCGGAAGGAAGCGACTCATCCGAAACTTGTCCGAGCATCTGACCGAGGCCAGTCAGTTCCTTCAGGAGCGCGCCGTCAAGCTATTCACCATGGTGCACTCTGATTTCGGCCGCTTGATGACGGAGGCTCTAAACACGGCCAAGATATCAAAGTTCTAGGAGCCTTAGGAGTTGATTTTGGGAGTTGACAAAATTAATGTAATGTAAAGTCCCGGACCAATATACATACATATTGCAGTTTAAATTGCGAAAACATGAGTGTTTTCTTTACAAGCTGTTGAATCTTGAAAACTTGTAGAAAAGTTATTTAGCATGTCATTACCAATTAATAGTGCTTTGGCTTAATGTTATAAGACCTTAAACTTCTTAGGTCATGTTTAACAGGACTCTTAGCTCTCCGTCATGTCTGAAATGGGGCCTTCATTAACCTTTAACATATTCTTTAACCTTCCTTTAACCAATTGCATACTGCATAATCTTGGGGATAAAGCAGTGTTCCAGAAAATCATACATCCCACGTATTCGATTATCTAAGCGATTACCTAACCCAAGCTAGGCTTATCCAAGCTTGATGCCCTTTCGGAGACCTCTTCTCAATACCGCCCACCCAGGAAGATCTGTCATTAGCTAGTCGCTCGGTTTGCATTTCCTACACGTGTCTGGGGATTGTCAGTTTAATTGATATGCGTCTAAAAATACAGTGAATGTCGTCTTTATATATTAAGGTTGATCATTAAATACTGCTCCATTTGTCTTGTTAGTTTTTGTTAAAAATAAAATCAAAACACCTAAATCAAAATCCCAAAATCTTTACTTTAAACTTGTATTCCATATATAAGAAGTCAAGACTTACACTGTTACATACAAATCTTCATGTTATTACCACAACAAAATATTCAATCGTCTGAATGGATGAATATTTCTTTTGAAAACATAAATCAATGAAGGACATTTTAAATATTAAAAACAATATTTTGTAGAAGTTTATATTTTGTAAAGCTCCCTGAATGGGTTTTGGTGCCCGGCCAAGGTATGGGAAAGAATATTTCTCTCTAAAAGTAAGGTTCCTTCTAGCACATTTGAAATATCAAAACTATATTTTTTGTAGAATTATTAATTAATTATTTATTTTTTGTGTAGCTCCCTGATTGGGTTTTGGTGCCAAGCCATGGAATAGGGAATACGTAAATCATGGATTTTATTATAATTTAATGGGTAATTTCCAAGCATACACTGCATTTTCACTAAAATAATATACCTTTCACTCTGAGAGTTACCCAATATTATATGCACCCCCAGTTTTGTAACGCACTGTACTGCACACACTCTTGATATAAAAGCCAAAAGCTTGTCTAACTAAAACATTTAGCAAATATAGACGAGTTGCAATAATAAACATATTGTAGTAGTAAGGGTTCCCAACCAGTTGGGTGACTTAACTTACTTAAAGCTCAGTGGCCAGGCGATATTCTTACTGCTCTCGCTGTTGTTGTTATTGTTGTTGTTTATTTGACTGCAGGGCTTTTATCAGCTGGTTATTATTATTGTAGTTTTTCGATTATTTCTGTTGTTATTATTTGTTGCTTGGTCGAGTTGACCGCATGAATGAAACGCGAAATAACCGAGCAGACACACACTTGTTGATTTCTTTATGCGATTTCGTGGCTCTTGGTAATTAAAGGTGCTGCTGCTGCGCCGGTTAATTTTTGTTTCTGTCTCTCCCTCTTCGTATTACCTTTTATTATTATTTGTTATTGTTCCTCCTCTTTGTGTGATGTCTGGAGAGATATATTTTTATGTTTTGTTTTGGCACACAAACACACACACGCCACTCTTTTTTTCGGGGGATTTGGCTTTGCCTTTGATTTTTTATTGCACTTGTTGCTGCTGTGCTGAGGCGATATTCATCTCGGGCGTTCAATTAAGCCCGTACGAGTGATTTTGCCAGTTGTATAACTGGCACACTGCATATTCATTTATTTCAATCAAAGTGGAATATATAACTTTAACATCTCGCTGCTGTCTTTGTTTTTCAGTTTTCCTTTGCGCCGCCGCCTTCGTCTTCGAACGTCACTTGAATTCAACTACGGCTTCTGAGTTCCGTTACAAAAGCGCCAACAATGCTCTCCCTCTCACTTATCACTCTCTCTGCCTCACTCCCACTCTCGCGGCGCTCTCGGCCCAACGCTCACACACACACACACGCTGCGACTGCGACCGCGGCTGCTGTTGTTACGTAGTTGTTTTTGCCAAACAAAAATTCCGTTTACTTTATTATTTTAATATGCATTAATTGCATAAATGGAGCGTGTTGTGGTTCTTAAGCATGGCTTTGGGGGGCGGGGGCAGGAATGTGCGCGGCTGGCAAACTACAGTTGATTGAACCCGCACTCACACACACACACACGCACGCGTTCCAATTGGAGAAAAGAACCCGGCGGACCGATTGACGATTGGCGACTGAAATCAAAGTCGCCAAAGCGAACGAAAGAGTGGGCAAGTGAAACTAAAACAATAACACACACATGCCCGCACCAAACAGCGAATGGTGAAAAACGCGTGTGGAAAACAAGCGCCGATAATATCACATTTTGTTGTTAAATTTCAGTCTAACCAGAAAATAGCAACAAAGCAATTTGCTGAGAGTGAGAGTGTGTGACTTCTATCACGGCAGATTTTCGCCGATCTTCTGCGGTCCGAGGGTTGCCAGATTGTCGCATAAAGGGCTGATCTGGTGGCATGGCTGGTTTTAGAGTTGCCAGACCAGCATATTTTTAACTCACAAGTTTTGAAATAAAAATTGGGAGTTTACCTAAAAAACGAATCAAAACTAATCCAAACTGTACTATTTCATAGCTTAAACAACATTTTTAAATACGTGGAATTTTATCAAAGCAAAGTAATGAATGTTAACAGTCTCCTAAATTTACTAGAAAATATAATAAAATTATTAATAATTACAAAATGTATCATTTAAAATCTCGAAAATTCATAAAAGCATTTTCGAAAATATATAAAGAAGTTGAAAACCAGGATATTGAATGTCAAATTTAGGGGCCATTTGACAACCACTTTAAAACAGAATAAAATTATAAATATTCCCAAAATCGATTGCTTACAATCTCGAAAAATCATTAAAATCTTTTCAAATATGTTAGAAAAATTGGTTTATTGAGATATTTTTTTTTGCCGTCTAACTGGTATAGTGGGTCACTATGGGTATACATGTATATATATAATTGTTGCTTTTATATAGTTATTAATTAATTGTATATGAATGCTCTCTACGATTATAAAATATATATCAATACATTTTAAAATTGTTCATTGTACATGTTTGAATATTTACAGTTAATTTAGCACATGTACCACATGATTGTGTGTTAAATAAATAATAAATTAGCATAAGCATATAGCATATATAGCGTTTTAGCGATATAGAGAGAGAGGGGAGCTCCGAATGCATGTCACTTTCTCCATTAGTTTATGAAATGCGCTTTCTGGGCGACGACATTTTAGTGGTTTTACACTTGGTTTTTGTTGTTGTATATATATATCATATTACGTATAGCTTTAACTAGGTAGAAGAGTGTACTCCGAATACGATTAGACACCGTGTTTAAGTTAGTTTTAAGTTTTTGGGGGGAAAGTAGAACGTAAATTGCACTAGGCCTTAGATTAGACATAAACTTAAATTGTCATGTGCTGGAACTTGAATACAGGTACGAATTAGCAGCGATCCCGGTTGTTGTAGGCCTGCACCTTGGCCACGGTGCACTCGAGGGCCGCCCGTACATCGGTGAACACGGGCACGCCCTGCCGCTTGGCCAAGTCAATCAGGTACGACCGTCCGCGATTGTAGTCCTTGATGGCCGCCACTGTCAGCTGTGAGGGAAATATTATAATTATTAATACAAATACGTTGGATTCGAGTGCAATATCCCACCTTCTCGCCACCCAGGACGCAGTCATCGGGCAGCATTTGCACCGCCAGCACAACGTTGTACATGAGGCCGATGCAGTGGGCGGCCAGTGTCATGGGAGCCAGCGAACGCGTCTCATTCGTGATGACGAAGAGCAGCACTCGGCTGGAGTCCAGCAGCGATGGGTTGTACAGGCTCTGGCGCACGGCCACTGGTGGCAGTGACCAGCTGAGCGACTCCTCTGCCACGGTCAGTTGCTCCTGTTCCTCCAACTGCAGCTGATTGCCTCTGCACTTTCTGCGCGTGCGCACAAAGGATCTCTGCTGCTGCTGCTGTTGCTCGTTGGGGGCCTGGTGCTGCTGCTGGGTGGCATTTGCCTGCTCCTGGCTTTGATCCTGGTTCTGTTGCATCACCTGGATGCTCTCGTGCAGGGCCGGTGTGTGGAAACTTACATTCTTCGACTGCAGAAACGGAACAGCCAGCTCGGTACGCCACTTGGTGCGGAGGACACAGCTTCCGCCCAGATAGACATCGCGGAGATCTAGCCCACCACCGCAACAGAGAGCATCGCCGGCACTGGCTATGGAGCTGCTGCTGGAGAAGACCGAATCGTTGGAGTCGCTCTCCTCCTCCTCGGCGGGCGTAGAAACCAACTGGGCAGCCGTCACAGCATTGGCCTTGGTTTCTATTGTTTTGGTCGTGATTATTTCGGTTGTTTCGATCGACTCCACATTCAGGAGAATCTGTGGCCTGGGGCTTTTACCTAAGCTGCTCCCTGCCCCCGTGGGCTGGGGTGAGGAGGTGCCGCTATCCCGGCTGCGGCTGAGCTGCTCGAACAAGTTCTGCCGCTCCAGATCATGGCCAATTCCACTGCTGCTGTTGGACGGAACGCTGGCGTTGCTCGATGTGCGCGAAATATTCTTGCTGGCCGAGTAATAGATGTCCACATCGGGAGCTGTTTCAATTGAAAGCAATAATGGGATTAATAAGTGGTTCAAAGCAGGATGTCAACCTTAATATTTACCATTTGTGAAGTAGACCTGCGGAGGCGGTACATTGGTGCCCTTGATGGGCGAAATACAGCCGCTCTCGTGGATCTCCTGCTGTAGGACGGACAGGTAGGCCGAGATCACACAGAACAGATCAAAGTCGATGAGCTCCTGGCTGGGCAAAGTGTGCTGGATGCAGTGGCTGCCCTCATCAGCAGCACTTCCGTCCAGATTTTCGACGCCAGCCCTGGGACTGTGCGTTTGGAGCAATTTCAGCGATTCGCGTTGATTGATTATGATCTTAGTTAGATTGTCTAAATTAACTAAACTCTGAGCATAGCCTAGGAATAAGAGAGCACGTTTGCACTGTTCCACAGTGAGCAGATCGCTTTGCGGATTCACGCGATCGAAGGCGCCGCGAACGGTACTAAAATGAGTTGGAAAATATCAAATTAGTTTCGTTTACTTAACTATAGTTACTAAGCAAATACTCACTCTAATATAGAAGATATTTTGGACGGTGGATCTCGGATGCCAGAGAGAATTTCCTTGGTGCGATGCAGGCCCAAGGGTATGTTATCCAATACAGGCAGGCCGCGACGGGAGACCAGCTCCTTAAGTATCAATTGATTCCGATATAGATCGAGGTATTCTCTGAAAACGAATTTAATACGATAAGAATTGCTTGAGTTATTTCGAATATAAGCTAAAAATACTCACTGCTGTGAAATAGGCTCATTCAGGATCTTCTGATTTGGTTTATACGGATGCAAAACCAACACCAGCTGCTTGCAGTTTTGACCCGCTATGTGTGCCGCCTCGATGGCACCAGCAGATGCGCGTGTTTCCGAATCCATAACGAAGAATAATACACGGGCCTTTTCCTTAGCTCGATGCTCCAGCTCTATAAGATCGGGCGTCCAATCGGATACTTGCTGTTGATCAAATTTAAACAAGAAGTAAGTAAGGAAATTCTCAGAAATATATATTTTAGTACAGAACTCACAGGATTGTAGAACGAAATGCCCAATTCCTTGAGGGCTGGTATGGCAACGTCGGCGCGCCAGGTGGTTGGATTACAGGAGCCGCCGAGGAATACCTCAACGGGCTCATTGCTGGCGTTCTTCTTCTTTTTGGTGTCATCCACACTGCTGAAAGATTTGGTGCTCCGCAGCTCGGTGCCATGGCTATCCGACTTCTTGGCAGCTGGCGATTGCAGATGTTGCTTGGAGGTGGAGGTGGAGGTGCTGGCAGGATCATCTTGTTCCGGGAGCAGAGGCTGGTAGTCGCAATAAGACGGCTGATTCGAAATTGTTGAAGCTCTGGGAATATTAAAATAAAATCTATATTAGTAAAGTGAAGTAAAGAAGAGGCTCTCGTAGACTCACCTAAAACGCTTCAGATCCGCGGCTAGAACACAAAACTGGCCAAAGGTCAAGCCATTCGCCTGTCCACTTCCACCCTTGCGGGCCACCTTCTTGGCCGTCTGCAGCATTTCACTTACTGCCAGAGGAAACATAACTTTAGATATTTGATTTTGTGGTTAATCTAGGAGTACTCACTCTGCTTTTGGCTAGGATGGAAGCTTAGCTCGTGGAAGAGCTCCTGGGTCCGCTCGTCGGGCACTACATTGCACCGGGCCTTGGCACGCCATGCATTCAGCACTTCTCTGTAAGAAATAAAATGAAGGAAGGAAGATCATTAGCAAACAGTCTCTTTCACTTTTATCGTTGCTCAATATTTAAAAATAAACTGCCTTGGGTAATCGTTTATTGAACGATTTATGGCCTTATTAAACAATTAGTCGATTTATTTATGTGCCTGTGGATGCGATACATTGTGCAATTTATGGTTTTATTACTTAGCTGGAACATACAGCAAGTATTTTTAGCATATTGTAAATTTAGAGTTGAAAAAAAATAAGCGGAAAGATTGTTTTTATTGTGTAAATTTACATTCATATACTGGGATCAATGCAATGAACCCACCCAAGGACTCGAGACCCAATCAATTCCGTATTATAAGTGTAGAAAAACTGTATAAATCTCAGTATATATCGAAATAGTACGCCAGTCACGTTTCCCGGAGCGACACAAGTTGTAAAGCCACCATTTTGAGTCATGTAAACACACAAAAATGGAAAAGCAAAGCTCAAACACAATATTTATATTAAAAAATATTACGATATTTTTGTGGCAGCTCCGTCGTCGGATTCTTCCTCATCGTCCGCCCTTTGGACAGACATTGCCGTCACCATCAGCAGCAGCAGTAGAATCGCCAGCAGGAAAATCATTGGCAATTGCATCGTTTGTGCAATGGAAATTTAAATATCGCGTATACGTAACGTATGTCAGCCACGAAAGGGAGAGAACAGATTGGAGCGGGCTGGAGGGCAGCTATAAATGGGTAATATTTATCGTGTATAGCTCGACCCGAACTGAACGAAATTTTTGCGGCGCAGTTACTTGATTTCCATTTGGATTTCGAAACTGTTTTCGTTTCTTATTTATATCTCTTGGTTCAGGCTTGAAATGGAAAACGCAAAATAATTCATCTACAATTTGGTACACAATATCTCTTATAGCTCTCCTATAATATATCTTTTGCGTTGTTGACAATTTCCACAACACAACGCAACAGAATTTTGTAATTTTTAGTATTGCGTAAATTATTTATAATAATTTTTTATTCCACTCTCGGTTTTATACGCCTGCGATTGAGATTTACGACTGAACTCGACAATTTTTTTGTTTATAGAATTTGTTTCGAGCGGAGAATTATTTCATATAATTGCTTTGGCTGGCTTATCAATGATAGAGAATGGCAAGAAGAAGGTTGCTGTTCGGTGAAATGACGTCAAGTCAAGGCCCAGACAAGTGACAAATAAAAGTCAGAAAACAAACTAATTTTACTTTTTTTTGCAAAATTAAAACTATTAAAAATTTAATTAAAGGTAATAATGATTTGTATGTTTACATTACAAAAAACGACTGAAATTTAAAATTTATATAAAGTAGGCTTGTAATTCTCAAGCAGTTATAGCAAATAGCGTGGGTTAAAGATAGAAAAAAAAATCACCTTAATTTAGGCAAAATATTCAACATAATCAGAGCTGTAAACACCTCTTAAATATAAGACTATTCCCTTCGTTTTGTAAAGCCCACTCGTGGAAAGTCCCTGTCAAAATCGCGCCAAAAAACGCGTGAGCGAACGGGAAGACATTAATGAGGAGCAACATTTTTGGTTTTATAGCTCAACAAACTTGTCTGTTAACTGTTTGGGCCGAATGCTGCCCACACAAACAAAGCATAAACCATGCAACAAAGAGGCAACTAAACTCTAACATCACAATGACACATGTTGGGCAAGAGAAGCCGAAACCGAAGCCGAAGCCCAACAACAAATGCAAATTCAATCCAAATGCCAACGGATTATGTCAGAGAAAGAGAGAGGTTTTGGCTATTTTCAGTGATAATAATTTGGCTACCTTTTATTTATGCAGTGTTTTTCTTATAGAAATAATTAATCTAAATTTAGGGTACTTTAAATTAAGCAAAAACCAAAAAGATTGGCAACTGTTTTGATGTTTTAGGGACTGGGTTGATGTGAAAGTGAATGCTGAGTAAGATCTCCTCTATGATAAGCTTAACATCTTTTTGTTTTTTATATTACATATGAAAAAAGCACAGATTACAGATGATTCTGTAAAATGATTGATGAAACGATGATGAATTTATTTCAGTAAATATAATTAATATACTTGGTCTTCTATTGACGCCCAAAAATCTGGCAACACAGACGTTTTGGCCAAAAAAACAGCCAAAGACCAAGTGCAGGCGGCGGTCAAACTTGTCTAGATGCCAATTACATGACTGCATCAGCCGACTAGGCACGCCCACATCTCCACATCATTCACTAAATTTGGCCTGGCCTCTCTTTGCTTTTTTTCTTTCTTGTGTTGTTTTATTAAAATTGTTTCGTTCTGTTGGTCTTCTATTTTTGGCCTGCTTCTGCTTCTGGCCGTGTCTGTGTGGGTGAAGTTGCGCCATATTTGTACTGTTTTCTTACTTGTTGTTGGAATTTTTATGGCAAACAGATTTATGCTTTGTTTACCACAAACACGGCAGAGAAACAGCGAGAGATATCCATAAGGAGGAAGAGCATTGGCCGCCGCCAGTCGATGAGCAAATTTGGCAGTGGCAACATTTCCGGGATGGAAGGAGGGGGAGTGCAGCCGAGGAAGTGCAGCATCCGCACAATTAACAGATTCTCGATTTGGTCATAAATGCTGTGTTTAGTATTCCCATGTCTGTACAGAGATGCATTTCCTGCTCATCTAATTAAAGGCAAAACGGGAAGTATTGACAATTAGGCAAGAGCTATAAGAAGTTGAATTGATGAATGATATCTTAAGCTTTATAATAAATCAGGCTTTGATTATATCTTTAGAATTATTTCCTAAGCTTTAGAATAACAAGAAAATGTATCAAGCTGAAAAAATATCAGAAGGCAGAACTAATTCCATCTTTAGTTTTTACTATACTTTGTAAACGAATGAAAATTCCAATTCTCATCCAGAGTGAACCAAAAATATTCCACATTTCCAGGTCAGGTGTGGCTAAGCTGATTCATAAGCTGTATTCATGATGAAATTCTGGCATCAGATAGATTCTAAGAACCTGACTGATGTGCCCCTAAACTGCGACGACATATGGTAGTAAACAAGTTTGGCTTTTTTGTTTTTTTATGCTGACCAACCACATAAAATGACAAATAAATAAATGGAGCGAGAGTTCCCGAGAGAAACCGAGAGAAAAGCAAAGAGTAGAAGGTAAGCAAATATGCCCGTGTGATCTGGCCAGGCTACCGGAAATTCTCCGTGACCCATTAAAAGGTAAGCAGATAAGGCCAAGTTAATAAACCAAGGTCCTCCTCTCCACCTCTCTGGGCTGTGGTTTTATCTCACCTCTGCTACAGACCCTACGTGCTAAAGATAACGTGTGGTTAGCGTTTCTATTCGAATCTAGTAAAGACTATCTATAACTTGGCTATCTCTCGATAACACAACAAAATTGCCTATAATGAAGCCCTTGTGGGCTTGCACTTAGTATCAGCCATTAGGCCATCATAGATCAGATAAGAGTATGCGAAATTCCTGGTTATGTGATTCATCAGCTCGTGTCTGATCCCCATTGTTTGATAGTAATAAATACAAATTATCTGCTCGTATAGTATTCACTTCTTGAATGAATGTTGCAGTTAATTAAATGAATTTTTATCTCTGAATCATAAGTATAACTTATCATTTGTATCCAGTTGAAAAGATATATATGTATGGTATTTAATGAATGATTTAATGAATATTCTTATCTGTTAATCAGGTGCTGAGCGAGAGTAGCAATTAATAATGGTAAGACAAGACATGAAATTGGCGGAGACTATCAATTAAAAAAAAAAGGAGAACTTATAAATTTGTTTCTTAATTTGGGGGCGATTAATATGTATGAGTATGAGAGTATGCATTTATTTTATATTAGTTATTAATGACTAATTAATGTTATATCATGATAGTTAGCATACAATTTTATGATTTAAGCCAGCGGAGGGCACGAGATCTAACGGTTTGAGCAGCGTGAGCAAATTGAGCCCCGGCGTGCCCTTCGCTGATTTAAGTTAAATGGTCTACCGTCTTTGCTGGTACAAATACCCCTTAAATAGTTATAATTCCCATTGATTTATAAACAAGGAAACTCCTATATCATATTAACAGTTATCTTTACAACCCAACCTCCCTTATTCAATACAATTAATGCATAATCTCTGGATAAATCGATCAAGGTAGTAAACAGATCAGCATTTCCGCAAGTGATGAATAAACTTTTCCCACAAAACCTCGCACATGCAATATATTTATATTTTTATATTTGGCCCGAAGCCAAGCCGAATGACGTTGCGGTCATCCGGCAATCTTTACAGATGCATTTGTGGAAATGATTTCATTGACCCACGCTCCTCATCCACGTCGTAGAGTGCTTTTGAAATGAGTAATAAACAATTTCCGAAGACAATTGAATGGAATGACACGAAATGTACGTTGAACTCTGGGGATGAGTACGGCCCGGAGAGCGTCGTCAGTGGAAGATTAAAAATGTCGCTAGTCGCAAAAACATACTATTTGCATTTGGCGCGCTGTGTGTAAATCACTGCGAGTGGCTAAACATATATTTGCATTTAACAGCTTGTAAATCAAGCGAAAAATATTTGCGTACAAGTTTATAGAACACATGTCAGGCACTCGCGGATTAATCAGCGGCGTTCCATGCATAGATGGAGACAAATCTCAAAGAGAGGTGTGTTCCATGATACACGAAAAGAAATTATACAATAAAAAATTATAACATGTTTTTTGAAGTTTTATATATAAAATGTAACTTCATTTTGGCTGTTATTATGTATATGAGTATCAAAGGGTTTCCTTTTTTGTAGTTTGGTTTAACACATTTTATATTTCTATTCCGACTATACTATTTTTTCTCGTGTACATTTGCACAAGACTTGTGGCGCCCTAACACAAACATACAAAACATCGAATGGAGCTCGCTCTCTGTTGGTAACAGGTAGCGAAAGAGAGAGACCCAAAAGGTGCTGAGGGAGGGGCATGGTGGGGCGGGGGAGCTGTGGCTGCAGCTTGCTCAGCGACTCGTTTCAATACAAACACACACACACACACCGACCGGCTGCCACTCACACTGGCACAACTCTCCCGGCAATAATCGATGATGAGGTCATAACTAATAATAAAAATGACGATGCTGGTGAGTAAAATGTTAAACAAAGAGCAGCCACTGAAAGAGAGCCCCCCACAAAGAGAGGGCGAGTGGGAGGAAAAGAGCAAATGGCGCTCTTTTTGAACAGCTGTTTTTAGTGGGCCGGCCAATACAAACTTGGCAACACACTTGGTTTTTTTTTATTTGCAAACATATCTCTTTTTATTTAGCAGGCGTTATCTGTTATCTTGCGTTAGCCTGCGGCAACTCTCGATGAATATTTATCAATGGGCTGGCGTCATCGCCGAGCACTTTGAACTCTTCCTGCAGTTTCCTAGCCGTTTATCTGATTTATCTAAGCTTAAAAGCCAATCGCCACGATAACCTGTGGGTGGTTAGATGGTATTTCAATAAATCAAGGTTCTAATTATTGTTAATGGGGCGGCAAGTGTGAAAACGTGATTACTTTAGTGTTTAAAGGTGGCTTTAAATGTATTATTAAATAAAATAAAGGTCCCATTGTTGAAAATCAGCTTTTTAATAAAAGTTC
>JAEIIH010034985.1:0-15181 GCA_018904745.1 Drosophila orosa | reverse complement strand
AATGAAGAGAATGCTTTACTTGATTAACATATTTTTGGGTACTCTCTTATAGATATTTTTCTATCCACAAAGAAAGAGATCACTAAAATCAAGTCACATTGTTATTATTCTTTATTCTTTATTTATTCAGTTGTATCCCCCTTTTCTTGCAAGTGTACTTGATTTCCTTTATGTCTTTGCCTCATCTCATCTCTTCTTTGTTAAATTTTGGAGAGCGTAATGCATGATTAAGTTTTATATATTTGAAGGCCATAAATAATTGTCATGGTGTTTGAACTGCAAACTGGAAATACATGGCTGGCAAACATGTTTATTTTTTATATTTCTCTTTTTGTTGCTGTGCTGAGGGGGAGTCAGGGGGATTGGGAGCGCTGTGTGGCAGCTTCCAAAAAGCAATAATTGAACAATATTTCGATTTCCTTTCGCCTCTCGACTTACCTCAGAGAAATCCCGCTGCGACATCTTATTCAGCAGCTGGTCGCCAGCGATGGCAATTTTGGCATTGTTCTCATTATTATTGGCGGCGTGATTATTTGCATTAAAGTTTAATGGCAAATTTATAAGGTTCTCATAATTCGTCATTTGTGTGCCAGCGAAGAGTCATTAGGGCGCCCTCGGATCGCTCGTTGTCTGCAAACAAAAGACGGTGGTAGATCGTGTTTATTTATAGAGCGGATTGCAAAACAAACAAAGCCCCAGACAATGAGACTTTCAAATGCCAGAAAGAGAATTCTAGGGAACAGGGAAGAACCAAGGGTTCGATGTCGACGCCTCTTATGCAAATATTGGCCGATCCTCAGCCGCAGTCACATAAACTTGACAATTGAATGTGGCCATAAATTTGTGCGATCCCCCAAGCCCCCATCCCATCCCTCCAGTCTCTGCTCTTTTTTTTTTAGCCCCTATGACAGCTTCTCGCACAGTGGCCTCAGCTCGGCGAGAATTCTGTCTCGGTTTGGATACGGGTTTCGGTGTCGGCAGCCGGGATGTGCGACTCTGATTGCGCCATTCACTTGCCAGCGGCGCCTGCCTATCAACAGCATCGGGAAAGGTGGTGGTGGTGGCCGCCTCTTCCCTTCGAATTTGTTATCATTTAATTGGCTTTGCGGTAGCCGGCAAACTGCTCTTCTAGAGAAAGTTGCTAAAGCAAACAAGAAGCCGTAATTAAAAGATCCCCAGCCGAAAGTGGCCAAAATCAATTAAAGCCTTCGTTTTTTCATAAGCGGAAATTCGCAGCCTCGCAGACGCGATCCGATACGATCCGGTCGCTGCCTCTCATGTGTGGAAATTGCGTGTGTGTCTCTTAATAGGTTTCCATTGTTGGCCAGAAGCCATAGATACGGCATTAATTGAAATGTTAGGCCCAATGACAAGAGAGCTGAGTGACAGGCCTGGGCAAACCGCAGTCACCATTTCCACTATTCCTCCTTGGTTTAGTGCGTTCCCCCTGAATTGATTTGAAGGAAAACTGCACTGGAATTCTAATGAGAAGAGTGCTCCTAGTGGGCACCAAGAGAAGATCAAATTTATCAGAGAAAAATATTTAACAAAATACTTAGTAAGAGTTCTTCCCAAGAAATTAAATGCATGGTTGTTATAAACTAAATATCAAGGTATATACAAAGTGTTAAGCAAGATCTACTCTACTTTATTTAACATTTTACCCAAATATATCTTTTCCTATTTAATTTATTTGTATAACTCTACAACATTCAATATATTTCTAGTCAGTACAAACCCTCAGCTCTGTCAGTGCGAAAGCGTATGCATTGGCCTGGCGGACTTGAGGAATTTGCAGAGTAAAATTTTATTGAGTGCACAGTTCTTTGTGGAATTTGTCTCGCGCATTTATGTTTCGCTCTGCGATATTTTTATGATCGGTGGTGGTGCCGTGCACTTAATTCACTGCTATCCTCTGGCAAATATCCAATAAATAGGCATAAAAAATGCATAAACCGTAATGCATTCAGCCGGCTGTCATAAAGCGCTTATCAATTGCTCAGCCCCTGTGTGGCGGCACTTTTAACAGTTTGCTTTTATTACTTTTATTGGCTATGTTTGTTATTTTCTCCTCTCACTGGCTCTGCGAGCTCTTTGCACAATTATCATTCAGTTTCAGACGACTGCCAGGCTCGGTGCGTCTCGGTTTTTAACGATTATGATGCCCGGTTTCATAGCAAATGAGCTAATTTAGATGCCTTAATGGTTTTATAATTGTACTCGGTCCCAGGTTTTTTTTTTATGGCAACTGTGTGCGAGCCAGTGAAATGCCACATTGGATCAAGTCTTTCACATGAGCGAATTATTCGCATTTGATTGAGTATTTTCTTTCTCTGTGGGTTTTTGTTGAAATATCTGCCAGTTCGTGTCCTAAGTCTTTTGTATTTCTTTCGAAATTTCAGCGAAATTGAGACATGTGTATGAAACAAATGTGTGGAAAGCGAGCGGAAAAATAACTCTAATGATTATGATAGGAGTTTTAAGTTTTTCTGCTTCTATTTGTTTGAATTATAATCTTTTTTTTTATAGAAATACTAAGCATTATTTCTTTGATTTAATGGGAATTAAAATACCAAAAAGAATGCTAATGAAATAATAAAGCCAAACAGCAACATAAATATCCCCTTAATGCTTGGCATTTGATAAATAACCATTTATAAATTTCTTTAAGAACCCATTGATTCACATATTAATGTCGCGTTAGCATGGCCTTTTTACGAGCTTTGTTATTTCTTTTTACTATGTTTCGCGATTGGGGAAACACATTTTTTATTGCTCCAAATAAGGCATAGTATCTTTGCTGTCGCTAATGAACTCTCACAGTTTATTTGCGCCCAAAAGTCAACAAATGCCGACGAGAATTGCTTTTGTCAGGTCATTAGCGTTGACTAAAGTTGCCTTAACTCAGGCTCCTTTTGGAGGGGCGGAAGGGGGCAGCCAGGGTACCCACTCCCCACCCTTCCGACACGCCACACCACTGTCGTCGCGGCCACAAAGTGTGGCAACATTCTTGCACTCGGCCACGTTGGCGGTCGTTTAACGAGCACAAAACCCAGCCCCAGGCCCATGCGAGGAGGCGGAGGACTCGTCCGCATCAACCGAACCGAGCCGAACCGAAAAACATGACCACCGTTGGTCCACCGACCAGGCTGGGGCTTTATTACAACTTCTATAAATGATTTCCGCTATTAAAGTGAAACATTTTTGCATAATTTTTCACTTAGAAAGGACAACAAGCAAAGGGAAAGGAGTGGCGCGTCGCGGAGCGGAAAGGGAATTCCTCACGCTTCATGAGACCCGCCAGGTATGCCCGAAAATTCCACATCAAAAACGCCTACCCAGACCTATATATACTCGACACTCGATTCTCGGTCCTTGGTTCCCAGCCAGACTGCGACCCATCGTCAACGTCTTCTTTGCCCGCTTTTTGATAATGCCCTCAGCCTCCGCTTCCATCTCGATCTGAGATCCATCTCGTAACCTGTTGAAATGTGTGACAAATTGGGCGTAAAGAGGCCTCGGCCCAGCCCCAAACCCCGACTCTCTTCCCCTTATAGCCCACGGACATGAGACGTGGGCGTGACAGCACCGATTTTGGTTCAGATTTTTTGGGCTTTTCTTTTGCGCCCGGACCGAAAATATATTTAAAGCGGTCTCAGTGCAAAAATTGAGTCATAAATTATTATGTTTAATAAATTTATAAGCTGAGGGGCCGCCGTTGCGAGAGGTGCATTTTGCCCAAATAAACTGAGGAGGTATAATGCCTATAATAAGAATTTATAAAGAGCCAAGAATTATTGTACTTAATGCTCATTTAAAAATCTTTGTAGGAAGTATAACTGAAAAATCTCTCCCTCTGTTAGTAATGTCGCTTCCACAGACTTTCAAAGTAATGTGTACAATGTTTATGCAAATTGAATTTATTATACTTTCTTTGAAAATTACATGCACTGTTCGCAATTGAATTTCCCAGGGTTTTCATCGCTGTCACTTTCCCCCTTAAACGGCCGCGTCTTTTTCCACACATTGGACACTTGTTAACGAACAAATCGGCGACTAAATTAATCACACAACATGAGTTGTGTGCTGGCGACGGCTAAAAGGTGTTTATGTTTTTAGTGCGCCTTGCGTTTTCGCAGCCGTAACTGGCATCTTGTACAATTTCTTAAAAACTCATTAAAATTGCTGGCCGGCAGAGAAACATACGGAGTGGATGGGATGCTCGTACATATTTCCCTGTTGGCGCAACATGGAAACAGCATTGGATAGAAAAAGGAAAGAAGAAAGATGCAGGCTGGCCAAACGAATAGCAATTTTAATGAAGCCAAAGTCGCAGTCACTTGTTGCAGTTGTAGTTGCTGCTGCTGTTGCTGCTGCTGTTGCAGTTGCAGTTGCCGCTGTTTGCAGTTGTTTCTGTGGCAGGCCGCATTGTTGCTGCCTTATAAGCACGGCATGCATTTGTTGCCCGCAATGCGAGTGGCACGATGTAATTGACATCATTAGACTAAAGCGCAGCGGGTTCGACTAGAAAGTGGCCGGCTCTGGCCACCCCCCTTCACCCCTTAAACACCCCACCCCTATTCTAAGCTAAACCGTTAGCCGGATTACCGTTCCACGGGCGACACGATCCACCCGCTGAAAGTTCGTGTCCTGAGTCTTTGGTATTTCCTTGGGAATTCCATAAAATAAAATATTTATTTACGGCAAAGGCTTGAAAAAAGCCATTCAAATAAATAGTTATTATAAGCTTTTAAACTTAAGACGTTTAATAGAAAAAAAACAAATGTTAATCTATACTTATAAACGTGTTAATAAAACAAGTTTGTGTCCTGAGTCTTTGGTATTTCCTTGGGATTTCCATAAAATAATATATTTGTATAAGGCAACAGCTTGAAGAAAGCCATAAAATAAAATAGTTATTACAGCCTTTTAAAATTAAAACGTTTAATAGAAAAAAAAACAATGTTAAGCCCTGTGCTTAGAAAAAAAGTTCGTGTCCTAAGTCTTTTGTTTTTTCCTTTTTAATTTCCAAAACAAATTCTTTCCTAAAATCAATTATTTATATTTGTTCTAGGAACTAAATGCTAGAAAATATATTATATAGTTTATAATATATACTCCTCCCTTGTTTTTCTAATTAAAATATCAACTTTGAATATAAATTTCCTTGCCAATTTATGCTAAATATCTGCTAACTTAATTGGCACCATGGGAAAAAAAAAACAAATAAAGCTACCTTTAAAGTGGAAGGCTCTTCCCATAGATTCCCTCAATTCTCTAGCTTTCCTGCGCGGCCCCGTTAGACCCGCCGCCAAGTACCGTTCGACGGGGACGGGCACGACCCACCGCGACGTGGAAGTCGGCCAAGGAAACCCCAGAGCGATCTCCGCCGTGCTGGGGCCCAATTATGCAAATTATTAAATGAAAATAAAAAGTAATGTAATTATTTCGTGCCGGAGATTTGAATCCCTAATGCCATTGTCACATAAATTTCGAGTTTAAGCATTTTCGGTCGAGACTTTCGTTGGGAATTTATGGGAATTAATGTATGCTGCTGCTGCTGCCCCCCACTCACCATGGAATGTGAAATCTGGGGACTGGAAACTCGGCTTTGTTCTCCAATCTCTTTCGGTGGCTTCTTTTCTTTTCTTTGTTTTATTTTATGATTGTTTCTCGCTTTGTTTTATCACAGGCTGCTGGAATTTTTTTTAAATCAATTAAATAGGTGAAATTATGCCGCACAATGTGTAATTATAGCGAATTAGAGCAAATGATTATCACTAATTAACAATAAATCGGCGATTGGTGATCAGCGAAGTGACCGTTATATCGTTTTCATCTCATTATTCGCGAGTTTTTTTTCGTTTTGTTTGTTTTTGTTGCTGCTGCGTTACATAAAATCTGAAGAGTTATTCAGACGCCGTTATGTTGTTGTATTTTGTGCTTTTCTTGGGCGCTGCATAAATTAAAAATTTATTTTTATGGCTCTTATGTGTCATTTTGGTTAGTAATTTATGTAGAATACGACTTGGCCAACAACAAGCAGTTCACAGCAGAAGAAGAAGAAGAACGAGGAGAAGAAGCAGAAGTCGCACTCATACACATGCACAACACACACACACACACACAAACACTGGCACACACTTGCACACGGGTCAAACAAGTC
This sequence comes from Drosophila orosa, assembly GCA_018904745.1. Lineage (NCBI taxonomy): Eukaryota > Metazoa > Arthropoda > Insecta > Diptera > Drosophilidae > Drosophila > Drosophila orosa. Next base: position 9,015 of record JAEIIH010034985.1, on the reverse strand, counting down.
AAACAACTTTTTTTTCATCTCTTTTGCTGGAAGCGGCCAATCTTCGGATTGCCTTCCTTTATTTTTTCTTCTCTTTTTCAGTTTTCTCTCTCTCTTCTTTTTTTATTAGTAGCATTTACTTAGGAATGCACAAAGCGAGAACATTTCGGAAAAAATTACAGCAAGTGCACAAACACATTGGAAAAATGCCTGGAAAATGCTTGTGGCCTGGATTTTTTGGCCAAGAAAGAGAGCGACAACGAGAGAGACAGAGAGAGAGAGAGAGAGAGTGGTATTCCAGCATGGGTAAATATCTTCGATCGAGTTCAAAGGCCATTTTGCCGAAAGCATTACATGTTTGCCCCGCATTTTTCGCAACTTTACATTAAGCTTGTTGTTGTTTTCTTTGCAACAGCCACCGCGACACACATACACAAACACTCACTGGTTGTTGTTGTTGCCCGAAATACGCGTCTTGTTTGTTCAACTGTGCAATAAACCGTGTCTAGTCGAGGTAACAGGTAACACCCAGGTGTTGTCGTAAAAAAGCTAAACTAGCTTTTGAAAAAGTAATTTCTTAATTCTACTTCTTGCCCGCACTGCTGCCAACTTTTAAATAAACTCTTTTAACAAACTTTAAGTGGAAAACCGCGACTCGTTTTCCCGCACAACCGCCGTCGTTGAGTGATATTTTTCAATTCTTCAGCCTCTCACGGTTGCATCCCAACCAGGTAGTCACCTGAGCATCATGTTTGGAACGAGTACCTGTGGAACAGTGTTGCCAGCTAAGCTTCTTTCAGGCTAGATCTGACTTATTTGAAAATGGTTAAACTTATTAACTTTATAACTAGTTTTTAGCCTTACAATTTGATTATTTTAATATTCATCTAGCATTACCTTAAATATTTATTTTCTAAGAAAAATGTATATATTTTTTAAACTTTGTGCGTTTGTTTAACATTTATAATTTTTTTTATTTATATATTGCACAATAATTATCAATAAAAGTCATCGCTTTTGCTGTTAATTTAATTTTTAAATCAACACTTTAATTTCCTTTACTTCTTGAACTTTTTAGAGATTTATTTATTTCGTTTTCAAAAAGTTTATATTCCCAATTTGATAAATGCACTTATTTTTATTATTATTTTTCTTATTTTTCCAATTCGAGCAATTGACCGTTTTCCAGTTAGTGTGCCCGCCGTCCTTTCCATTTCGAAATGTTAAAAATCCTGTTAATATGGGAAATAACTTAAGAGGTGGGGAACTCAGCTAAGGGAAATTCTGTAATTTGGCCGTTTCTTTGAAATTCAAAGACAAACGTTTAAAAATAAAGATTCTATTAAGATTTAATGTCTTGGTGTTAAATAAAAGTAAACTTAGTAAGGTAAATACGTAAGTTTGTAAATATTCCCAGCCGAGAGGTAGGCCACAGCTATTAGCATTATTAGCAATTAGTTTTACACCAACTGCTAGCTTTATATAAACAAAGAAATAAATAAAATTAGTATGATGAATCCCCTGCGAAATCAAATACACCTTGAGATCTTATGCAAATATATTGGTCTTTATTTTGTTTTGAATGTAGAAACTAAGCTAATAAAATAAGAACTTAGAATATACGCTAAGCTATAACGATACTTAACCAAATTATTTGTACCTGAAACGTTGGGTCCGCACCATCACTCCTCTTCGCTGCCATCGCCCAGGGGAATAAACGCAGGCAGCGCTCCCAGGGTTGGGCGCTTGAACACTCCGCCAGTTGCTTCCGTTTTCTCTGGGTCCTCCTCTGCCTCAACCTCTTCATCCTCCTGAGGCTCTTGCCTTTCTGTGTCATCTTTGGGAGTCTTTGCCTGGGCACCGTCGCATCTAAAGTACCTCGAACTACTGGGTACCTCCGCATCCTTGGCTTCTGGTTCCTTCTTGCGCTTCTCCATTCTAGCAACCTTAAGAATAACAGTCTTGGGCCGCGACTTGACCAACCGCTTGGATGGCGCTTTCTTGCAGAACACACACTTGGACAACTCGCACTTGCCCTGACGCTCCAGTTCCGGGCATGCGAACTCGTGACGCTTGTTGCACTTGAAGGAGCAAGGCGTTAATAGGTTACCTTTAAAGGGATGGTATAGGCAACTTACCTCGGCAGCCAGCGGGCAGTAGCCACGCACAAAGTCAATGCAGATCTCGGCCTTGCGGCTGAGCTTCTTGTGCAAGTAGGGACAATCCTCGCGGACACAGACTCCGCGCAGAAAGTACCGGCAGACGGGCATCTTCTCCAGCGTGACGTTGTGCGAGAGCAGGCAGTCGGGATTGGTGCACTCGCCGCGCAGGAAGCTGCAAGTAGAGGATGGAGAGAATGGAAACCGTATTGGGGACTCAGCACCGGGAACGCCAATCGAAGTGTAAGCACTCCTCGCGTGACCCCTGGGACAAACCTGGTACAGATGGCGACCTGTCGCTGATCGTGCAGCTTGCGACACTTGCCGCGACTGTGGGCAGCACACTTGCCCAGCTTCTGGTAGATGGCACAAGGCACATTCGTCTTCACCCGCGACTTGTTCAGCAGCGTCAAGCTCCTCTGCCTGGCGGTGATTAGATGGGCACGCGACACATGGTTTGTGGTGCGAATAAACACGTTCTGTGTCTTGGGCGAGGCCACATAGGTGAGGCCACCAATATCGATGCGTCGCAGCATGGTGCGATTCACGCTCATCTGTGGTGTAGAAGCAGCAGTAGCTGCTGTTGGTAATCGTGGACCTAAAGATGATGAAACTCTGGTTAGACGGCAGCCCGATGGATCCAGGATGAACTTGTTGCCGCTGACAAACACCGCCCGACCAGACAGCACTGGCTTGGTTGTCCGGGGAGTCGCCGTTCTGGCATCCAACTTGGTTATCTTATTCTTTGATATCTTCCTGTACATCACGCCATGTATGCTAACCATGCTGAGGGACTTGTTGACGCCCAGCTTAAGCAGCTGTGGCTCGGACCTGCAAGAGAAGTGTATGGCTGCACATATAGTTTACAAAGCGAGAGAGATCTTTACGACAAGGCATGATCTTAAAAACGTAGAAGGGAATACATATATTTTCGGGAATATTATTTCAGCGAAAATCGAGTAAGAAGCATCCAAGATAATGGACAGCATCTTCGGTAATAATTCCTACCTCGGTTTCTTCTTTGGCTCGGCATCTTCGTTGGTTCGTCTCAGGGCGTACTGACCCACAAACTCCCGCAGGGGCCGCCGCTTCTTGACCAAGGGAGTAAAGGTTAGTGAAATGGAGCGCACCAGCTTGTACTTGGTGCGCTTGGCAGGCGGCGCAGGTGGCTGAGAGGCGGGAACAGTCGCCGTCGGCACAGCTCCTTGGCGCACAATCTTTCGCTTGGAAATGCTAACCAATGGCGGCTGGGCGCGGGAGGGAGGCGCTGGCTGGGGGGCAGCGACCTTAACCGGAGCCTTACGCACCAGACACGTGCTCGCCTTGCTGATGATCTTGGCCTGTGGTGGGGGAGGTGGTGTGGCTGGCACAGAATGTATTGGCAACGGAGGCGTCTGTTCGTAGTACGCAGCGGAGACCTGTTGATGCAGGAACTGTTGCTGTTGCTGTTGCTGGAACTGCTCGTACATTGCCCGCTGGCGCTGCAGGAAATGCGGATTGATGTGGATGGCGGGGGCTGGGTACTGCGGCGGCAGCGGGGGCGCCTGGAACGACGGCGGCAGCCGATGCGCAGTTTGTCCTTGCAGCAGAGCAGACGCTGTGCGGGCCACTTGAAAGTTTGGATTAATGTACACCTTCCGCGTAATGGACGGCAGGTTTTCGTCGGCACTCAGCTGCGGCAGCATTTTGTTAGTCACTTGGTCAATGTTATTGATTCGGTACTGATACTGTTGTGGGTTATATCTCAATTTTAAACACAAATTAAAAAGCCTGCTTTGTACACTGTAATTATTACGTGTTTTTAGTGTGACCAAGGTGTGGGAACAGGAAAATGTTACCCATATTGCTGTAAAAAATACCAAGTCTGTGGAATGTAAAAAATTTAGATAAATATATTCCAAATGTATTTCTTTAATTTTTTAAACAATTTCTTAATTTGTATTCAGTTTTGTGTTTTTTTTTTTTTTTTAATTAAAATACAAAGCTTTTAAAAATCCCACCTAATTTAAATATACAAAACAATTGGTCACTTTAAAAAGCCACCACGTTCATAGGTTCCTGCAAAACGTGGATTTGATTGGCACGCAAAGTTTTTTAAACAATATTTTGAATAAAAATGGGCAAGGATCGGGGCAGAGGACGCCGGAACCACCACTCCGGGCCCTACAACAAGAGCAACTGGCGTGGCCAGAAGCGGGATCGCCCTCCCCACAACGGAGGACAACGCAACAAGTGAAGCGATTCAACTTAAACATAAGCTACAAGTACTTACCGGCTTTTATTTGTCGTTCCTAGAGCTCCGCCACAGCAAAAGTCGGTGCTGCTCGAGAATCAGGTGGGCATCACGGAGTTCACAAATCCCGACGCTCCTGGATTCACTGGCATCCTAAAGTCGCGCTTCTCAGATTTCCATGTGAACGAAATCGACAGCGAGGGCAAGGTTTTGGAGCTGAACGACCTCACAGTGCCAAAGGTGGTCATCGAACGTGTGTATTGGGACTATCATTAATCACTAATGGGCTTATTTATCGCCTGGCATTTCAGCGGTGGCCCCAGAAGATCTGGACAAGTGGCGGAAGGAACTGGAGGCGGTAATTGGCACGGAGGTGTGGCAGGAAATAGCCGACTTGGCCGAGGCAAAGCTCGATCCTAAAGTCGAACAGAAGGTGGAGATAGATGTGAGCGGCCTGGACAAGGAAAGGCGTGGACAGGTCCACCAGCTGGTTAAACAGTTGTACAAGGGCAAGTTGGTGTCCACTACAATAGGGCAGCAGCAGCAACAGGTCAAGTCACCGCCGCCGGAAGACCAGGCAGAGCAACAGGAGCCGCTGGTGGAGAAGAAAACCATTCGCATACTGAAGCCCAAGGGAGGACGAGGTAAGCAATGAGCTTGAACTGAGGAAACTTTTGTTTTATTTACATTTTCACATAGGCGACAAGCGCTGGAACTTCCCCGGGGAATTCGTGAGCTTTTTAGTGCACAAAACCAACTTGGTTACCAGCGATATTGCCTCCACTTTGGCCTCGCGCCTTTTGTAAGTTTTTGTTGCCAAGTACACCAACTAGGCCATCATTAAGGCTTGATTTCTCCACAGCATGCGTCCCTCGCAGGTCAACTATGCCGGCATCAAGGACAAGCGAGCCAAGACCACTCAGAACTTCTGCATTAAGCGCCGTGCGCCGGATCAAATCGTGAATGCCGCCCGCTGCCTGCGGAATGTGCAGATTGGCAACTTTGCCTTCCGAAACACCACATTGAAGCTGGGTGACCTGCAGGGCAACCGTTTCCGCATTGCCTTGCGGCACGTAGACAAGGAGAAGCTTGGCGACATTGAGGTGGCCCTGGCATCGCTCCGAGAACGGGGATTCATCAACTATTATGGCCTGCAGCGGTTCGGCAACAGTGCCAGCGTGCCCACCTACGAGGTGGGTGTGGCTTTGCTTAAATGTGATTATAAACTTGCCTGTGAGCTCATTCTGAAGCCGCGCGACTCGGATGTGGAGTTTATGCGTCCCATTCGCGAGGAATGGTGGGAGAAACGCGACTCGGCGGCGGCGGCAGCAAAGATCTACGGCGAAAAGTTCATCGAGAAAAAGTTGCTAGACGGTTTGGCCAGATTCGGGGAGTCGGATTACTCCTCAGCTCTGCGGCAGATTCCCAGAAACATGTTGATGCTGTATCCGCATGCCTACCAGAGTCTGATCTTCAACAGGATTGCCTCTAGGCGGATCAAGGAGTTTGGCCTGAAGCTGATTCCTGGAGATTTGGTCTACATCGAGGAGGAACAGGAAGAGGCGAAGGAAGTCGCCGAAGAGAAACAGCAAAAAGAGGAGGAGGAGCCAAAGGAAGAGGAAAACACTGAAGATCTTCCAGAAGCTCTTGAAGAGGACGAGACCATCGTAGAAGAATCAATATTTAAGCGCAAAGTGCGACCCCTAACCTCGGAGGATATTGCCAGCGGCAAGTTCCACCTCTCCGACGTTGTTCTGCCTCTGCCTGGACACGACATTACATATCCGGCAAACGAGTGCGGCGTCTGGTACGACGAGATGCTGGCCGAAGTGGGTCTCACCTCGGATCTGCTCAAGCACAAGGAGAAGACGTACGCTTTGGGTGGCGCCTACCGCAAGATGATCATTCAGCCAAGTGATCTTAAGTGGAACTTTCGGCTGTACAACACGCCCGAGGATGCGCTTATTGCATCCGACTGGGAGCTACTGAAGGGCATTCCCATTTCCCCGGAACCCGCCGAGGAGGAGGCCAAATTCATGGCCCTCCTCTTGGAGTTCTCGCTGCCCTCGGCCGCCTATGCCACCATGTTCCTCAGGGAACTCTTCAAGCTGGATACGTCGGCGGCTACGCAAATGCAGCTGGAAAAGAAGGCAATGGGGGAAGCCGGAATGGAGGCGACAAAGGAGGAGGCAGAAATAGAAGCGACAAAGGAGGAACCCATGGATGAGGAGGAAGAAAAGGTGGAGGAGGCGCCAACAGAGGTGGCAACGCAGGAGGAGGTGCAGGCCAACTAAGTGCAGGACCGACGACCGAAGCCAAAAATCAATATTCTCGGGGAAATCAATTTTACGCGCGCTTCGTCGTATCCCAACTTCAAACCAACCACAACAATAACAATGCGCACGTGAGGACGACGAGGGCTGCTCTCGCTCTCTCTCGCGCCTCTCTCTCTCTCTCACTCTCTGGCCAGCTGGAAGGAGAGTCCTTTTGGTCCTGTCTTTGCTGGGGACGACGACGACGACTATCATTTCATTCGTTCGGTGGCAAGCAACGCGAAAGCTCGCAACGACGCGCTGCGCAGTTTCCCCCAGCTCACAGCTCACACAGTCCACACACAGAAGTGCGGACGGTTTTCCTCGGCGTTCTCAATGAAGAGCAGTGGCCAATGATTAACTGAACCCAACTAACTAACATTTACACGGTTCCGCCAAGTCCCCGAGACTCGAATCATCCAACCAGTGCATCCAAACCCGATTAATAGCTAAGCTTTAACATCCAGGAGGAGCGAGCCAAGCCAAGGTGAATTTACCTCTTAAATGTGTGTGTGCAACGCTTTTGGGCGCGTATTTTTGAATAAGCCATTTATTTAGCCATAAACACGGCCGAGGAATTGCCAGTAATTAAAAGTGAGTGTGTGTGAGCATTGAACTTACGCAGTCAAGCCCCGAGAACTGTACAATATTTTTGATTTTGGCTTCGGCCAGCATATCGATTTTTGTTGTGTGTGCTTTTGTGCCCGAAATCAATCGATAATACGGTGTTAATACCAAGAGAAGGAAGGGTCCGCGCGCGCGAATGGGGAAGGTTGGGAAGGTTGGTTGGCTGGCTGGCTGACTGGCCGTAGGAGTAGTTCCATGTATAGTGAGTGGGCTTAGTTGAGGTGCGTCAGGGGAGGCGGCGGCGGCGGCGGTGCTCGGTGCTCGGCAGTCGGAGATCGGGGTGAGTTTCGGGGTGGCGGCAGTCGTTAAGGGTGCACGACGCTCCGCTCTGCTTTGCTCCTCGCTCGTTATGTTTTTGTTCCTCCTTTCCCCCCCTTTGGGAGTCCTCAAATTAATAAACTAAATGCTTGTTTTGGCGTCGTCTCCGTCCGCATCCCTTCCGAAGCCGATCCAGACGTGGATATTGGACATGTTATTGCTTGCGCGCGCACTCTTTGACTCTTTTTTTTGACCAGTTACCAGCAGCAGCAGCAGCTGCGTCATATATAGTAGGAGTTTTTGGCGTGGCTAAATTCGATTTTCTGTTGCCCACCCCGCGCCAGTCCAACCATCCAGCCAGCCAAGCCGATGGATTTGTTCCTTGAGATATGTTGTGACTCCTAAGATTACATTAATATTTGTAAGCAGTTTGATTTGATAATAAGTATTTATCCTTTTAAATAAAGGGAAACTCGGAGGAACTAGGTGTTTAAACAGTTTTGTTAGGAAATTCGAGAACAACTCCTTTTTTTAATAACATTTTTGCTATTTCTTAGAAGTACAAAGTGATGTTTACTAAATTTAACGTTTAAATAAGCTTAGAACAAAAAATGCATAAACATTTGTTAAGGTTTTGAGCTTAGGTTTTTGCGTTTTACAATCACAAATGTATTTAGTTAACTCAATATTTCATTAAAGTACAGTTTAAGGCTTTATTCAGAGATTGGAGATTAAAATCATTGAGAAATGTGGGTAATATTTATCTAAAGAATGGAAATTTATCAAATGAGAAACGAAATAAAACTTTAAAACAGTGAAGGGCACGAAATCTAACGGTTTGAGCAGCTGCTCGGCCAGCAGCCTCCGGAAAAAGATAACGGTTTGAGCAGGGTAACCACGACGTGCCCTTCGCTGCTGTAAAATATAATATTCTTATATTTGTGCAAGTCCTGCTCGAGTTTCCTATTAAATATAACAACTAGAAAGGCTTTGGAAAGTAAATATACAATGAAAAGTAGTTAAGGGCTCAGAATTCTCAAGTTAATAACTTTAAGTTAAAATAAATAACATTTATAATTTAGAAATTGTTTAAAAACAAACCTCTTAGCAATCCTCATTATTTAAAGCTCAATTGCATCTCTTAAAAAACCCTATTGCCTTACTAAATGACTATATCATCGATTTGCTCTTCGTTGAGGGCGCGCAGGTTGCATTTGCAGAGATAGGCCAGTATCCTTTTCTCCGCCTTGACGCGGTTCGCATCCCCCAGTCCCTCAAGCAGCGCCTCAATCCGCTTGAGCAGCTCTGCGCTCACTGGAGCAGCGGTGGGCAGTGGTGCTGCTGTGGCCACTGGTGGTGGCGCCGGCAGTGCACTCGCACTTGCCAGCTGCTCATCCATGGCCTCTTGCAGCGGATCCTCCTCGTGGTGGACCTCCGGAATGGGCGA
>JAEIIH010034980.1:0-17093 GCA_018904745.1 Drosophila orosa | reverse complement strand
CATTGTCTTAGTTACTTTAATCGCAACTTAATTGGATAATTAAACTTTACTGGGCTAGATTTTTTTCCCATACTTATTTTCCTTTTTTACATTTTAAAGTAGTTTTCATAATTAACTCAGCATCTCAGCGGAGAAAGAGAACATGACCCTTCGGAAATATTCCTCTATACCTATTTCCCCCTTACCTGTTTTTTTCAGGGTATTCCAGAGTCCACATGGCTATTCATGGTGACTCGTCGCGTCGTTGGCTGTTTGTTTATCACCCTCCGTCCCTCCGTGCAAATAATCATACTTCAAAGGCGATAAATCGTTATTTAAATTTCATTTTCCACATTGCTTAAAGTTTCATTTTCGTAAATTTTCAGTTTCGTCGCCGCTGCGGGAATCCCGATCCCAATCTCTGCCCTTCTCCGGCGCTTCGGTGAAAATGAGCCGGAGCGCCGAGAAGTATGCTTTAAAAATTCGGCTTATTTGGTTATGAATCCCCCGAGAGTGTTGGCTGCCGGCGCGAATATTTCTTCATCTCCGAAGCGATGCGAGAATACCTGAGAGTTTGTTTGTTTGTGTGTCTGAGTGGCCTCGATTTTTACCTTATTTTTTTTAGTACTTTGCTGCGAGTACTAGACACACACACGTAACAGATGGCCAACAGCTTTCGGCCCTATAAAATGGTGTGTGCTTTGGCATCCCTTATGATCCCTTTTTTTCCGGTAAGGACAAAGTAATCCGTTTGGCAAGGTGAAAGCAAAGGCCTGCCTTCTCTCCTGCCCTATCTGAGCCATATAATCGATGCGAGCTTCGAGATGGGATCGCCGGACGACAAAGGCAAAGGCTGAGAAGGAGAGGTGTCCGATTGGAGGATGTTCCATAATTCCCACCTGGTACCTCCCCCAACTTAATTGGCTTAATATACATTTGCCTCTTAATCTACCTCGACCTCACTTTAATTGTGTGCCGGGCATTAAGCTCCGCCGGAATATCCTGGCTTAAGCGTAATAGCGCTTAAGCTTTTAATCGATTTTTGTCGACTCTCCTGTGACTCGATTATGATTACGACTCTCCGATTGCGAGCGAAGCCTTGTGTCCTCGCATCCTTGGGCTGTCCCAATGCCAAGCAGCCAACGTTGCTTATTTTCATAAGAATTTACAGCGCCTCCGAGGATGCTGATGAGGGGGCGATGCTGATTAAGGAATGGCTCCGGGGCGGGATATTCATTTACGCTTGTTTATTGAACTTGGAATTAGTTTGATTTGGCCACTGAGCCCGGGCTACAACGACTGCTCCGGCTCCGGCCCAAAGGACACCGAAAGAAGGTCGCAGGGCGAGGAAGAAGCAATCTCGTATTAACGAAAACGACAACTCAAAAAGGAACAATTTCCAGGATAAACAAGAGGAGGCAACGGCAACAGCAACGGCAACGGCAACGGCAACGGCCGCTCCTTGGTGCGTTAAATATAATAAAATAAGCTCATTAAAATTATGAGACCCAGCAGGTGGCGGTGGGAGTCCGGACTCCGGGTCCCGGGCAACTTGCTCATCCGCGTTGCGAAAGGCAGATAAATCTCGCATCGAGGTTGCCATGCCAGGACTCTGGCCATCAATCAGAGCCGGATTGTCAACTTTTCAGCCGCTCATCTCTCATCTGGGTGGGTGGTGCGTAAGTTAATTACGGCCACCCAGCGCCAGCGCCCGGCGATTGATTCAACGGGAAAATCAGAGTGGGAAAACCCGAAAATCCAAGAGTAGCAGAGGCAGCAGCAACCCGCAGAGTCGAAAACCAATATTGCGCCGGAGTGTTCGTGTCACGGAAGCATGAAATCCGGCAAAAGCAAGTTTCGGGTGCGATTGACAACCGGCACTTAACACATTTCCCGCGCCCCTAATGAACCGCAAGTGCGCAACAGCTGAGATCCGGATGAGTTGGCATTGGCCGTGGCCCCCGAGTCAGTCAGCTGCAGGAGCTCCATAGTCCACAGCCCGCAGCCCACAGTTCACAGCCCACTCCCCCACTTTCAGAGGAGAAAAACAAGTTAGTTACCCAGTTACAGAGAGCGTCCTTGTCCTTTATTTATCGCATTTTGTGGGATCGAGACAGCGGGGGATTGGGATTCGGATTGGCAGGGAGAGTTATATATATATATATATATGTACCGAGGGAGAAATCGGATTTTATCTTCGTGTACTCTAATTAATTTGCTTTTTCTGCAGCCTCATCTCGGTGACAAGCCGAAAGTGTACAATTGTGGATTAAACTATGCTTCTTGCGAGAGAGTTTCGTGTATAGGCCTTTGTCTCTGCTTTTGGCTTGGAAAAATATAAATATACATCGATCTTTACACACACAAATATCTATATAATATATATGTCATACGCAGAGGGCTATATTTTTACAGTTACAGTTACTCTTTAAGCCAAGTTAAATCTGCAGTAAAATATTCCATTCAGAAACAATCGTTATTATTTTAGCATTCGTTTGGTTTTGGTTTTGTTTTCTTATGGGTTCTTTAACGGCTTCTACACAATAAATTCGGTGGGCGTTTACAGCTCGCTGGTGATTCGATTTTGGAAATCAAGTTTGGCGCGAATCAAATTAAAGCCTCGGCCTTGTCACACGCGGCGTATGCGCGATGCACGGGCTCTGGAAACACTCGAATCCCCTGGCCAGTTTTTTGTTTTTATGCTGCGTTGCAAATTAAAACTTTGGCCGCAGCAAGTTTGCTTCTCTGTTTTGTTTGCTAAATGTTAAAAATGATAAAGTGCACTCGACGCAGGCAGGGGGAACTGGGGTTGGAAATAGGACGTGACACGTGGAGCGGAAGGAAAAGGGTAAAGCAAACATGAGTGCACAGCTGTCGAGTGCTCGACTTTGGACGAACCGGTGGCCACACATCCTCCTGGCAGGCAGGCAAGCAGGCAGGCCTTCAATCCCAATCTCCATCATCCCCCTAATGTGTAAGTTTGCGTATGAAAATAGTTAGAGTTAGTTTTCGTTTCGTTTGCTTTCGCTTTCGCTTTCGCTTTGCCTCTCGCATTTTGTAAAAGGTATTTTTCAAATATAAGCGTATGAGTTCAGAAGTGTTAGAAGTTCCATTCAAATACATGCATAAATATATATATATATCCTATATGTTATAGACTAGCTGTTTGTATAGGTACATCTATATAATATAGCTTCTGAGTTGGATACTTTGATTAAACGGTATTTGTTCTTGGCTTAGACTAACAACAGTCAACATTCAACAGTCATTCCGATATGAGAGATTTTCGACAATTGGAAGATTTTCATTTCTTTGCGAAGCAGGTGGCGAAGGTACCGTAAATGTGTAAACCTAACTTACGGATAGCTCACACTTATCGGATATAGGTCACATAATGGCCTCATATAACATTTATAAAGTTCCTCTCGTGTCGCACCTTAAGTGTCTCTCTTTTAGTTCAATTGACAGCGCATTATTGGAATTGAAGTTATTTCTCAGTGGAACACATCTATGCAAGTACACATGTAAATATACACCTATATATATATGTATATGTATAGTTTTAATGATAATAATAAAGCCCCGCCCCCCATTTTCAGCGATTGTTTTTGGGTTTTTTTGTAGACTTTTCGGGGTGGAGGCTGCACACGCTTTGTTGGCTCTCTTATCAGCCCGGCCTTCGTCTGGTCACGATAATCCCGGCATATAGACTCCAAAACATCCGCCATAAACAAGCGGATTATCGCTGGGTAGGAGGAGGCCTGACCACAGCCAATGACTTGCCGAAAAAACGAGACCAAGACCAAGATCGAGACCGAGACAGAGACTGCGACTGCGACCCGGCATTAAACTTTTAATAAGCGAAGCCCGACAAAGGAGATGAACACATCTGTGCCCCCGTCGAATGGCATTTGGAATATTTTGCCAGGCAGCCAGCCGCTCGTTTGATAAAATTCTCCTTTGTACACACAGCACATACACACAGACAGTATCGTTTCGCCTCCCAGAATTCCGCGGGGACGCACCCAGGAGCACATGTTAGTTGTCCTTACAGCACGTGCAGATTTTCGCAGCTCTTGGACTTGGAGATGTCGCTGAGACAGATCTTTTGCAGCAGCTCCTTGGCTAGGTGCAGGGAGATGTGGGTGCGCGAGGTCTTCATCTTGGAGGCGGTGGCCTTCTTCTCGCGCTTCTCCTTGAGGCGCATCTGAGGACAAAAGAGAAGGTAACGAAGGTATACTATATACATTCAGAAATCGTTGCTTTAAACAATACTAAAGTATCCTGGCCTCATTTGTAGCCACTTTATTAAAATCCTAGACGTTTCACTCGCCCTAATGCCAGGGGCAGGCGAACCTAATCTGGTTAGCTGACCGAGCTTCCGCTTGCTCCGCTCTCCGCGCCATTTTCATTAATTAGTGAGCCGATCCGGAAGCAGGCCCAGCCCCAAGTCCAACCGTGGCCTGGTAACCGAAGCCGTCTGGTTAAATCCATTTAACTCCATTTCCTGCACACTTTGGCCATGCATCGGTGGGTTGCGTGTGGTTCGCACCTTGCTGGTAACCACAACCACAACCACAGCCCCTCAACTCCAACTCACCTGCTTCAGTATGCCCACGAGCAGCTCATCGACGTTGTGCTGTATGCCGCTGGACGTCTCAATAAATTTGGCATCGCGTGAGGCGGCCAGGGCTTTGCCCTCTTCGAATCGAAGGGGAGAAATGAAATTAAATCAAGCCGTCATAATTAGGACAACAGGGCAGTGCTCACCCTGCGAGGTGATGAGCCGGGCGCGGGCCAGGTCCGCCTTGTTGCCCACCAGGATGACGGCCTTGTCCTTCGTGTAGTTTTCCTGCCACAGGTAGTTGATGATCTCCTCGGCCACGCGGAACGAGCTGCGATCCACCACCGAGAAGACAACGACGCAGCCGTGGGGCTCGTAGGTGGACAGGGAGTTCTCCACGCTCATCTCGACGCTGGGATGGTCGATGAAGACCATCTCCGACTCCTCGTCGTCCAGGAGCACGCTCACCGTCTTCTCGCCGAACTCGTCGTCTAAAACTCAGATCAGAATTAAACTCTAAGGACGCCAGTGGCAGCCGGGAAGCTAGGGGTCAGGCACACACATAGGTTCCAGCTAGGGGTTGTCACGACTACTCACTGCGCTCCCTGGTTCCCTGCTGCTCCAGGTCTTTGGTAGGATCTGGGGGGGACTGGGGCACTCTTTGGAGTACTACTTACCCAGGCTGGCGTCGTAGGTGTGCATGTACTCCGAGGTCATGAACTGGTTGACCAGCGCCGTCTTGCCCACGCCGGCATCCCCGAGCATCACCACTCGGTATCTGGCCGGCGGCGGCGGCTCCAGGTTATCCGAATCATCAGGTGAGGCCGGCAGGGAGTCCACGTTGGCGTAGCCGGCACCACAGCAGCTGCCCTCGAACGGCGACCGCTCGCTGGCCCGGCTGTTGGTCGAGTTGACGCTGGTGTTGCTCCGCGATCTCCGCGAGATGATCGAGTCGCCGCAGTTGACCACGTTGCCCTTGCTGATGGAGAAGTGCCGCAGGCGGTAGAGGTCATCGCTGGCCCGGGGATTGTACGGGCGCTCCGGGAGGGAGCAGACGCGGGGTCTAACGTGGTCGGGAACTAGCGGGGAGATACGATTAGGGTGGTGAGTACGCATTACCTAAGCTGGTAGGGTTATCCGCCCACCTGGCAACTCGAGAAAGTTTGAAGTCCGGCGCTGGCGGCCCCGGTTGGAGCTCTGGAAGGCCAGCGGACCCACGTCGTCGTTGGACACTATCGAGGCATTGGAGCAGGCGCTCTTCATCGACTCCCTCGAGCTGCGCCTGCTGGCCAGGTAGGCCAACCCGCCCTTGGAGCTGCCCCTGCGGCGCGGCTTGTGCTCCACGTGGGCGGCGTCCCGCTTGGGCTTGGCCGGCTTGCAGCCGCTCAGCTCGTGGTCGGCGTCCTGGGTCAGGTCACTGGTGGACTTGCGGTAGCGCAGTGAGACCACGCTATCGGAGCAGGTACGATCCAGGGTGGAGTGGGAGCTGTGCAGAACCTGGTAGCCGGGATTCGAGGTGATGTTGATGGCGTGCCGGCGCTGGCGGTTCGACTGCGGCCTCCCGGCAGCGGAGCCCTCCTGGTGTGGCTCCATCTCGGGCTCCGTAAAGCTAAAGCTAGTGGTGGTGTGGGTCACCATGGTGCTGTTCGTGTGCTGGGTGCCCGTATCGCCGGACTCCATGGACAGCTGGGTGCAGTCGGTGACGCAGGAGTCCCTCTTCAGGCCGTAGTAGTTGCCACTGGAGCCGGCTCCTCCTGAGCCGGAGGCCACGGCACTCAGGTTTCGAGCCTCGATCTTGCTAATCACGGGCAGTTCCCATTCGTCCCGCTGCCGCTTGTTCTCCCTGCCTGCTCCGCCTGAGCCTCCCATCGCCATCGCCATGGCCATGCCCTCGTCCACTCCCGTGGTGGTCAGCTGGGGCAGCGGCTCCAGCGGCGTCTTGGCCCGCATCAGCTTCTTGGAGCCCTGGCGACGCGGCGAACTGGGTGGATCGTAGTACAGGGCCCCGTCGTCCGGCGAGATGGGCTCGTAGTACTCGAACTTCCGCCCATGACTCGGACTCACTGCATCGAAGACGAACTGGCACGGCGACTTGGGACTACGGGCGGTGGTTCGACCGCTGAGCAGGGAGGCGGAGTCGTCTATGGAGCCGGAGGAGGGTGTCTGGTAGTAGGAGCTGGGAGTGGAGCTGCTCCCATCATCGCAGCTGTCGTTGGCAAAGGTGGTGGTGATCTTGGGACTCCGGGGAGTCTCGTAGCCGCCGTAGCTATAACCCGAACTCGCACCGCCGTGGTATTGTCTGGTGGGGAGTGTCAAGGACTGTCTAAGAGTTTCTGGAGAGGATGGGAATGTCTTACCTGGGCAGCTTGGGAGTGGCTCCCTTGCAGGGCAGCGGATTGCTGGCGGCCCGCGCTGGCACCTTGTGGTGCGAGGAGTGGGGGTTCCCGTAGGAGCTTCCTCCGCCAACGGCTCCTTCGTCCCAGCTGCGCTGTTGCTGTGCCATTTCAGGACTTCTGTAGGTAAAAGGGGCATGTTATTTTCAGTGTACTTTGGGTACATAAATATTTATATAGCTAGAAGTTTGTCTGCGGAAAGTTATGCTGAGAAATGTAAGCTCACACTCTGCCTTAGAAATGTATAATAAAATCAGACAACAATATATAAATGTGCATATTACTAGACTTGTTTTAGATTTTATCTTGTAAATAAAACTTGTATAAGTTCTATATAGCTTCCTTCCTTTTAAATGCAAAAAGTTATGACTTCTTTTTGTACTGTGCACTGGGGCTAAAATAAAGATGATGAGATGGGAAGATGCGATGGGAACGACTCGCTGATGGCCAACTCATGTGTAAATATCATGGGCCATTACTCATCCCGCACACACACCGCACCAGCACACCCATCTGGAGGATACAAAGTGCGCCCCTGACCGTGCGGAGCCCGGCCCAAATGGGCACAAAGTAAACATAATTTATGGCTTTATCTGTATTTAATCAAAATAATGAAAAGCGGGCAATAGGAACCGGGCATCATAAAGGCCAGGCCACGCCCACGTCCGACCGCAAAGGGAGGCGGCTGGCCAGGATGGGGATGGGGCTGAGGTCGGCATGGCCGCAAGTCATTCTCCGGGGGAAGCGCTCTATTTGGCCAGGCAATTATTGTTAAATGTGCGCTCTCTCTCTCGCTCTGCCTTTGTGAGGAAGCGGAGCTGGTGGCGTAAGTGGCTGCCCCTATTAGCGCCCCCGCAACCGCACTTTTCCCCCGGAGCTGTCAGCACCTTCACACACACCCCCACACACACACACACACTGCTAACTTATGCAAAAGTTTCCTCGCCCGCCGCCCGACTTGCAAACAATCGGCTTGCGGCAAACTTCGTTCGCTCGGTGCGGGGACAAAGTTCCCTAATGGGATTTGCCAGCTCCGGAGTTTGACTTGCAGCCAGCCGAAGTCTTTGAGTTTGCTGCCCACATTTGGGCCTCCACCAACTTGATTATTGCCGCAGACACCAGACACCCACAGACAGCAAAGTGTTGGCCATTTCGGAGGCTCTAATCGAGCTGCAAAGGGATTTTCCAGACGCTTGGCCACCACCAGCAGCAGCACTAACAATTGCAGAAATTGTGCAAGGAAGTTAAAGAAGCAAGTTGATTGTTAAGTTGACCAAAGTATTGATTATGAAAATGTATTAGTTTATTTACTAAAGTCTAAACTATGAAAATATTAGTTTCTTTCTAACAAATCAGTTTGCGGACTGGTCTCAGGAGTTTTTAAATAAAGAGTTTATAGAGCTCTTAGTTTGAAGTTAACAAAGATAGGGTACACCTGGGGTGTTCCAGAAATCACTAAAACTTTGTCGCACTATAGTATAAGTTGATAATTAGAAAACCAGAAGTCCATTGGAACAAATTATACAACTAATTACCAAGTGGAAAAAACAACAGCTTTTAAAACCTTAAAAAACGTATAAAAATATATACAATGGAATTCTCGAGGAAACCAAATGACCTTTTCTTTACGATGTAATTATTTGTATCCTTTTTAATGATACCTTGTTGAGGTTTTTAAAATTCCTCTTATATATTCTATTGGCATTATTTGAGTTTAAATAGTCTGATCTCTTTTTCCATTTTTCTTTCAGTGTTTTATATGGTAGCAAGGCACTTTAGTTATACGATGCTGCACTCTCCAGTGGCGTTTGATGCAAGTGCCCTGGCGAGTTGCACTTCCCAGAGCATGTGTTCGAGCAGCAGCAGCTGGATGCCGTTTAGTTTTCCCTGGACACGTGGCCGCTTCAAGTTTCCCCACACTCACACACACACACTCCCCTCTTCATGCCTCACGACTCTGACCCCTGGGCCATTATTATCTATCTACGGCCATCTACGTATCCACGTATGTATCTACGGGTACAAATAGCCGGAGCGCAGCCACGCACATCCGTGAACGCGAGTACGTGTCCATACGGCAAAGCAAATAGTGCGGAATAATGGCCGCAGCAGCATACCTGCTCATTTACCTGTTACCTGTAACCTGTAACCTGTTGCTGCTATTATTTGTCTGTTTGCGTGGTAGTTGTTGCTGCTGTGGTCGTCCTGCAACCTAATACAGTCGCATGCCCTCAGTCGAATTTCGTGTAATGGGAATGAGAGTGAGTCACTGTTGCGTGAAGCGGCGACTACAAATGTGGCGATAATTTGGTGTAACAACTGGGGTTCTCATTAAATTGGGAGCTTGGATGTATTCATTAGAGTTAAGGTTGGGTTTATTTCGATATGTTACTAAATAAGTTGACTTACGCGGAACACTTTGTGGCATACTTTAAGATACATTTCTAAGGGATTTCAAACAATACTGATAAGCTCTGTTCTAATAACTTGAATCCCAATGGGTTAAATTTCCTTCCTCAATTCATTCTAAACAGCTTTGTTATTAAATATCAAACTTAGTTTAAAGTTCGCCACCCAAAAACCAGTGCAACATCTTCTTTGTTTAACTTGTTGTCCGAAAAATCTCCATAATTTTCATAAATTTCCAATCGACTGTTGATTGTTTGAGTTTGGCAAAAGTTCCTTTTTTGCATATTAATGAGCTCCCAAGTTGTCCGCTTAAAAGTTTTCAATTTAAGCCCTCGAATCTTCGGGGGAATCTTTCGGTAAATACCACTTACAAGGCATCAATTATTCGAGTGATTGATTCAAGTGTTTGTCAACTTGTTGTTTCTGCTGCTGCTACCTTTTCGTTTCGCATTTCGCATTTCCCATTTTCCGCATTTCCTCCAGTTTTACCTGGAATTCCCGTCTCCCCCTCCCAGTCTCTGCTTTTTTTCTGCCGTATTTTGCATTTTCACGTAATATAATGGCGTGTTGCCACCGCAACGAATCGATGGATGGATGGATGGAATGGGGGCTCCGTTTGATAACAAAATGTTGATGTGGAAGTGGCTCAGAGTCCAGGGCTCACCTGTCTCTCTCTCTCTGCCTTTATACCTCTCTCTCTCTCTCTTTTGGCTTTGCGAAAATCTGCAGACAACAAATCAATAGGAAAATCCGAGCCATTCGCATTCGCATTCGCATTGCCATTCCACGTTCCTTTTCGGACGCATTCAAATGCTGGGGTTTCTTTCTTTATTTTGCTGCTACGGTTTTATGTATGCATAAAGGCCAACGAGGAGCTGTCGAGGATCCTGGGAGTTGGAAGCCGGGAGCCGGGACAGCTTATTGTCCTTGTTGCTGGCCGGAGAAAAGGTAAGCTTGTGTAAGATAATAATTGCCACAGATTTATGGATTATGAACGAAATGCGAACCCAATCAGTCGTCGTCGTTGGGGACTGAATTATTGATGGAATGTCCTGGGTTGTCCTCTCCTGTCTCGCCTTGTCCCTTGTCCCAACTTTAAACAGATTGTGGCTGGTAAGTTATGCATGGGCTCTGAACGATGTGTGGCCTGCATTTGCATATATTCCCAGTGCGAGCTCCAATCTGGCACCTTTTCCGCCCTTTGCTTCAGCTTTTCCCTCTGCTGCTTTCTTTCTTTTCAGCTTTCCCTTTCCGTTTTCCGTCTGCGTGGGCTTTTCCGCCATCATCAGCGCGGCCAGAGAGTAATGACTCTTCCTGCACGGACCGTCATTAAGTTGCAGGCCGCCGTTATAAGTTACAATGCTGTTTCGGGGCAACTCGGACAGCGGCAACGGCAACCCTTTGGGTAAACTTTGCCTGTAATTAAGCCCGCACCCGTTAAACGCATACTTAACACCGCCCACTATCCCAGCCCCCAAATGTATCCCTCGCAGTGGGGGCTGCTTTATGGACCCTACTCCCCCTGCTCCCTGTCTCGTTACAGCCGGAGAGACACACTGCCTGTAAAAATAAACTGTGGAGTGTGTATGTGCGGGGCAAACAAGGAAAGTCCATAAAACACTTAAGATCAAAGCCTGTGTGTGTGTGCGAGTCGTCCTGTGTGTGTGCGGGGGCGGCGGCCAGTTCGCAAATTACAAATCCTGGCCGAAGTCACGTCGCAAGTTGGTCATTAGCCGCCACTTGAGGCGCCCACCTCCGGCCGCATCGATTTTATTGCAACACATAATTCTTGGGGCCGGGGCCATTTGTGCAAATCTCATGTTGATGGCATATTAAGTGACCTCCGCTTTTCAGGCCACCCCCAAAGCCAGACCTCCGCCTCGACCAATTTGCACTTTAAATGCCCGCCGGGGCTGTGGCAAAGTGATGATGTCCTTTGGCAGGACAGAAACGGCGCAAACTTACGTGTAATTAGACGCGTCTGGGCGCGAGGATTAGCAATTAAGCGAATGTCCTGTGCGCGCAACAAGTGGCGGGGCAGGGCAGGGGCAGGGGCAGGGTGGGGACGGCACAGGACCCGAGTAATCCCAGCCCGGGGCACCGAGGAGGGTGGCAATTGCCGTTTGGGGGCAAAGTGAGAGCAGCGCATAAATCAACATGTCAAATCGCAGCTTACAAAGTGCCAGGCACACACACAAAGGACACGCACAGCACAGCACAGCACACTCTGACTCTCACTCTCACTTACACTTTCACTCCGCGTGCCGCATTCAATGTTTAATGTTTACCATTTTCATTAAATTTGTCGGATAATTCGGTCTGCTATGGCAACTTTGCTAATTGTTCGCCGCCAACTAAATGCCACTAAAACAAACACCGACAACGACGACGACAACGACAGCGATACCAACGCCAGTTGGTGGCTGGCTCAACGCAACGCAACAGTTTGCACGGAGCGCCGCTCGGGACTCTCTGCACTTCCGCCTGCGCTTCCGTTTCCGTTTCCGCTTGCACCAACCAACTTCCGCCCGGACGAAGCTGCGGCGGCGGCTGCTCGAGCTGAACTGTGAACCTTCGCCAAAGCGCCTACCTTTGCCTTTGCCGAGTCCCCGAGCTGCCGAACCGTGTTGCCAAAGCTCCGGCTTCGCGTGAGCTTTCCTCGGGTTTTCCACTGGACTGGAAAATGGAGCCAGTGAAAGCTGCCGCCGAGTGCAGTGGAGTCGACTCTTGACAATGCTGGATATGATTCTGGGGCTCATCTAACGGTTTTATGTTTTTCTTGGCTTAATGGTTAATGGATTTGGGAAGAGGGAAATGATGGTCAAGAAAGTGCTGAACTGCTGGAAGATTGACTAGTATTAACAAGAGTTTCTAAGAATTAATGAATGATGATTTTATGATTCATTTTACTTATATTTTGAGTTGGTTTTTGATATCTGGAGATGATTCTGGTGCTCATCTGAAAGATTTACAGACATATATATATATTTCCCAAAGATGATTCAGGAGGGGATCTAAAATAAAGCCATATTTACTTGAGGCTATCTGGTAAATAGTGTCTTTATGATTGCGACTTACTTCTTTATTAATATTCGACTTATAGGAGTTGAAGGCTTTATTTAAGAATTCATTTGCAGAATTAATCATTAAGTAATAACAATTATTCAAATGTTTAACTGAGCTTAGCGCTCATAGTTGGAATTAAATTTAAAACCATTCTTTTTTATAATATTCATTCGCATTAGCTTTAGCTTTAGTAAGGTTAAGAAACATTTTACTTGGAATGGAAAGAAAGCTCGAGTTAATGGTACAAAAATTTAGCATTTTAATCAATTCCAATAAAGACTTATAACAGTTTTCACTCTCATCGTTGACATTATTAATTCCAAAACAAAATTAAATATTTATTTACATTCCAAATAAATTTCTGATGGTTATATATCTTAGATTCCTAAGAATCTTGTGTCTTGATGGCTTTGATTAAATAAAATGCGTTGTAGTTTTCAAGCTTTGCTTAAAGTTTTTCATCCATATGGTTTCTTCTGGACTGGTTTCTTTGTTTCTTTAGCAAATATCCCATAAATCGTGGTCGACTGCTTACCACTAATAATTTATATTAATCAGTAATAATTCCCAATTCCGCTCGATCACGACGTTTATAGCTGGCCCATCCTTGAGTTGAATAAATACTCTCACCTTTTGTGGGTTATAAAATCTTGTTGGTTTATTTTTTCATGTTTTTTTCTTTTCTTTTGTTTTGTTTGCTTGGATAATCTCGGCTTACTGGCTAGTCTTACGGCTGCTTACATAATAAATAGTCTGGAAGTCTTCGGCTTACGATCTAGAGAAACGACTAAGTTAGGGCAGGGATATTGGGGGATATAGGACAGGATAGATAGATATATGGCGGGTGAGTATGTATGTGGGGCAGGGCGGGTAAAGATGTGACAGCTTGGGGCTCCTCGTCGATCCCTCGATCAATCCTTACAGGCTGGCCACGCGGGCGGAGAGCTCGTCCAGCTTCTGGTAGATGCTGGCGGGGAGATCGGCGCCCACCTGCGACTCGAAGTAGGTGCGGATCTCCTTCACCTCCTGCGACCAGAAGTCCTTGGGCAGCGAGAAGATCTCCTTCTCGTCCACCTGCTCCTTCATGCCGGCCAGGTTGAGGGCGCCCTCGGCGGGAATGTGTCCGATGGCCGAGTCCACGTAGCAGGACTCGCCGTTGATCCTGCGCAGGATCCACTCGAGCACGCGCGAGTTCTCGCCGTATCCGGGCCACATGAACTTGCCCTCGGCGCTCTTGCGGAACCAGTTGACGTGGAAGATCTTGGGCACCTTTCCGCGCTTCTCCATGCTGAGCCAGTGGGCGACGTAGTCCCCGAAGTTGTACCCGAAGAAGGGGCGCATGGCGAAGGGGTCGTGCATGATCATCTTGCCCTTGTGCTCGGCGGCGGCGGTGGCCTCGCTCCTCATGGCGGCGCCGATGAAGACTCCGTGTGTCCAGTCGCGAGCCTCGTAAATGAGGGGGACTCCGGCGGGACGGCGCCCTCCGAAGAGCATGGCGGAGATGGGCACTCCGGCAGGGTCCTCCCACTCACCATCGATGATGGGGCACTGGGCGGCCGGGGTGCAGAAGCGGGAGTTGGGGTGGGCAGCGGGTTTGCCCGAATCCTTGGTCCAGGGCTTGCCCAGCCAGTCGGTGATCTGGACATTGGGAGCCAGGCTGCTCTCCATACCCTCCCAGAAGACTCCGCCGTCGGAGGTGGAGGCCACGTTGGTGAAGATGGTGTTCTTGAACACGGTGTTCATGGCAATGGGGTTGGTCTCCATCGAGGTGCCGGGAGCCACGCCGAAGAAGCCGTTCTCGGGGTTGATGGCACGCAGCACTCCCTGCGAGTCGAACTTCATCCAGGCGATGTCGTCGCCCACGCACTCCACCTTGTAGTTGGCCAGCGAGGGGTTCAGCATGGCCAGGTTGGTCTTGCCGCAGGCCGAGGGAAAGGCGGCGGTGATGTACTTCTTCTCGCCCTTGGGGTCGGTGATGCCCAGGATGAGCATGTGCTCGGCCAGCCAGCCCTCGCGCTTGGCAATGGTGCTGCCGATCCTCAGGGCGAAGCACTTCTTGCCCAGCAGCGAGTTGCCGCCGTATCCAGATCCGTAGGACACGATCAGGTTCTCGGCGGGCTTGTGCAGGATGATGGTGCGCTCGGGATCGCAGGGCCAGGAGGGCTGCTCCACCACTCCGTTGGCGGGGGCACCCACCGAGTGGAGGGCGCGCACGAACTCCTCCTTCTTGGCCAGCTGGCGCAGGACAGCGGCGCCCATGCGGGTCATGATCCGCATGGAGGCCACCACGTAGGCGGAGTCCGTCAGCTCAATGCCGATCTTGGAGAGCGGCGAGCCCACGGGGCCCATGCTGAAGGGCACCACGTACATGGTGCGACCCTTCATGCAGCCGGGGAAGCGCTGCTGCACCGCCGAGTCCATATCCTTGGGCGAAATCCAGTTGCCCAGGGCACCCTTGACGCCCTCCAGCGGTGTGGGGATGGTCTCCTCCCGGCGGTCCGTGCAGATGAAGGTCCTCGACTCCACGCGGGCCACATCGGCGGGATTGGTGCGGGCCAGCCAGCAGTTGTCGTACTTGGGCAGCGCCACAATGGTGCCCGCCTCCAGGAGGCTCTTGATGAGCATCTTGTTCTCCTGCTCGCTGCCATCGCAGATGTGCACCTGGTCGGGCTGGCACAGGGCAATGCCCTCCTCCACGAAGCTGCGCACGCCGGCGGTCAGGGCGTTGGCGTCGCCATAGGAGATGGGGATGCCGCGGATGTGGCTGTACAGGCCGCAGTTGTCCTGGCGAAGCTTGTGCAGCTGGGGCAGACCGCATACGTTGCCAGAGCTGAAGAGAGTAAGGAAATGGTGGAAATTTAAATTAATAAAGTTGCTAAAACATTCAGCATTAAATATGAATGATTTTTGGGTCACTTAGGCCCAAGGAAGGGGTATATTTTCGAATACTTACATAATTTTGCTTTGTTCAATGAGCTCAGGCATTTTGCTTGTGTGTTTTTTTGTGTATTTTGTGAATTGAAAACTTTGGAATAAACTGCACAACAGTTTCTACTTAATTTGCTGATGTCGTGAAGGGGTTTTTGGCACTTTGGCTAAATCTTTTTGTATCACAAATGGTGGGTTAATTATCACAATTATTGTTCTGCGAGCGAAGACTATTCGTTCCGTATGTTCTTCCACAGCTTCTTGTCGAATATGAGCTTGATTTTCAGACCACTGAAAGTAGGCTTTTCACTTGATCTTTCCATTTACTGTGACCACGAGTGACTGATGCCAGCTGCCCGGGCTGGCGGCCTTTTATACGCCTCGGCCGACGCCTCGGCATCGAGGCGACTAGAACAAGTCCGCCGATCGGCCGAGTCGGCGGCAGTCGGCTCTGCGATCGTCATATAGCGCTATATTCCGAGGCGATCCGAGCGAGAGAGGGTCAAACTCCGGACGAGCTGATTGGTCGTCGGCGGAGGCTCGGCGATTGTTTTGGTTTTTCTCGTTCGCGGGGCATCTGCGACGGGGGCCACTGAATCCGGGGGATATACAAGTCGAACCAGCAGTACGTATATTCCTGTCCCCACTTGGCAACAGTAGTTAGTGCGAGTGTTGTTGTGTTATGGAACGTATATTTCTTTCTTTAGTTTCTGCTGTGCGTTTAATGGCATTTCGCATTGATAAGAGCGGAAAGCAAACGTTTGTTGTGCTGTTGACACCCTGCCGATATTTTGCCACTTTCCCGTTGTTAATTTAATTATTTTGTTTATGATTTGGCGGCGATAGGAGCGGGCGAAAAATAGAAACCAGTTCACGGACAGCTGAGGCAACAGCAGTTGCCTCTGCCAAATGCAGCTGCGTACATTCTGGATGTCTCTCAATGTGCAACGCCTGCACCGCGGCAAGAACTTGGTGGAAATTAATGGAAAATAATAAAATAAATAATACAATTTAAATAAATATATTTATTATACGATTAAGTATATATATAGTAAGCACAAACAGCTTTTTAGTTTGTTTTTTAAGTGTTTTGGTGACTTTCAGCTGGTGTTTCTCTGAAAAACAAACTATAAAAAGATAGATTTGATTTACCTATTAAGCTGTTGCTGTTATTTACTTAAATATTACATAAATTGTTATATAGTAGCCAAATTTTCTGATTTTTTCTAGTGCATTATGGCCACCTCTTGAATAGTAGGCCTCCACACGCGCCCTCCTACGCCGCCGCCTCGTCACATGGCCGGCGTGTCCTCTCACTCTCATTCTCATTTGGAACCTCGCCAAATCGAAAAAACTTTCGCTTATTTGCAGAATCGGTGACGGAAAATTTGTATATCGTGGATCCCGGTCTGCTCCTCAATTGGCCATGGCCGTTTTGGAGGCCAGCATTCATGTGACTATTTTTTTTTTTTG
The DNA here is from genome assembly GCA_018904745.1 of Drosophila orosa. NCBI lineage: Eukaryota > Metazoa > Arthropoda > Insecta > Diptera > Drosophilidae > Drosophila > Drosophila orosa. The sequence continues at coordinate 281 of JAEIIH010034980.1, read as the reverse complement.
GCGGACCAAGAATAGCCACCCGATGGTTGTCATGTGGCCACGCTCTGTGTTTTCCTCTGGGGAAGGAGAAATGAAGGTGCTGCTGGCTGGTGGTGTGACTTTGGCCCCCTAAAATCCAGTTAACCACGAATAAATGTCACAGAAATTAATAGTTGGGTTAAAAGTCCAAAAGTGGCCTTATTTTTAAAATATTTTATATGTATTTTGAATAACTAAAGACTACTAGGAACAACCTTACAAAAAAAGTATATTTTCTATATAATATAACACAAAATATGTTT
>JAEIIH010034976.1:0-18419 GCA_018904745.1 Drosophila orosa | reverse complement strand
AGTATTCATCTACAGAATATTCATTTGGTCTTCATTTGTTGAAAATTTATTAATTCATTTCTTTATTACAATTTATTTGAGTTTAGTTTCCATTCAACCTTTTATTTATTGGGGAGAGATTAGTAAAATAGAAGCAGCTGAGAAACAGATTAGATTTCCTAGAGGCTTCTGAACTGGCGGCGCTGGATGAACGCTTTGGGCTAGGATACTTGCAACAATTATTACGTTCCTATATGCGATAAACTATATTACAAATGCAGACACCTAAAATCTCAAACTTTTAATTCCTTTACGTTAGCTGAGAGATAGAGAGAGAAAGGAAAAGCTGTGTAGGAGACTCGGCTCCAGCAAAGCATGTGCAGTATTAAAATAAACAGCAAAGAAACCCAAAGAAATACACACAAGAAGTATAATAATATTAATTCATAGAGTTGCATAAGCAAAATACGTACGATTAAGCCATAGAGGGTGAGATAACTATGTAGATAATGAGCTGAAAACGAGCAAACAGAGAAACATGATATATAGAAGTATATAAAGTAGCTATTATGAATATTGATACTGAAACAAAATAGAATGTGCCTGCGTAATATATTTTTAGCCAAAACCAAAACCAAAAAAATGGAAACATAATTACAAATAAAAACTGAAACTAATATAAAGTTGAGCATATTGCGTTGCAAGGAAATGCGAGCATAAAACTAAAACTAAAATCGATTTGTATTAGAGAAAAGTTCAAAAACCGAGGAGATATTCTGTTGATTTGACTTGTGTTAACTAAACTGTAATTCGATTCCATTGGCGGCATAACACTCCAAGAGCAGACATACGTAAAAAGGTTCCTATAATGTTAATCAAAAAACACTAAAAAACTAAAACCGAAACTCCAGCAAAAATTGCTAAAAACAAAAATAAAGAATGAGCGTTCGATCGAGATACGATTTTCGACTAAATATAAATTCGATTTCGATGCGGACAATTTTACAATTGTAGTTTATAAAAGCCTAAAAGAGAAACCAAGCAGCCATATGTACGTGCACGCGAGAGTGTACCACAGTTTGTATGCCATTTTAGTTTGCAAAATTGTTTGAGGGCAAACCAAACGAAAAAACCAAATGTATCTAGTACGAGTATCTTGTATCTGCGTTGCCTAGTGGAATGTGTGTTCGTTCGGAGGCGGCAAATCTATTTTGGAGAACAATAAAGAGCAAACGAAGACTTTAGCCGGCTTTTCATTGGTCCATCTCGCCCCTTGCGGCATTACGTTCTCACCCAAAACTGATGAATCTCTCGTTGTACCTTACAGTTTCCCGCCGCTCCCTGGAGATGAGGGTACGCGCCACCGATCCCCGACCCTGCCCCAAGTGCGGCAAGATCTACCGCTCGGCCCACACACTGCGCACCCACTTGGAGGACAAGCACACCGTCTGTCCCGGCTACCGGTGCGTCCTCTGCGGCACGGTGGCCAAGTCCCGCAACTCCTTGCACTCGCACATGTCGCGCCAGCACCGCGGTATCTCCACCAAGGACCTGCCCGTGCTGCCCATGCCCAGTGCCTTCGATCCCGAGCTCGCCTCCCGCCTGCTGGCCAAGGCGGGCGTGAAGATCTCCCCGGCCGAGCTGAGGGCCAGGGCCTCGCCCACCGGCGGCAGTGGCAGCAGTGGCGGTGGTGGTGGCGGCGGCGGCAGCGGCCAGGCCAAGTTGGACTTGAGCAATGCCAGCGGCGGACCGCTGGACGATGCCGAGGATTCGGACGAGGATCCCGAAGACCTCACCACCGGCAACGGTCTGTACGGGATGGGCAGCAGCAGCGACCTTAGCCGCTACCACGAGAGTCTGCTGAGCAACTTTGGTCATGCCAGGATGCGAAACGAGGCGGCTGCAGTGGCGGCCACGGCGGCTGCTCTCGGCCAGCCCAAGGATTTGGGGGTGCAGCTACCCACCAGCAATGCGGCCGGTCAGTCCCTGCTGGACACCTATCTGCAGTTCATCACGGAGAACACATTCGGTGAGTGGCTCAGACTTATAATATTTATTGTATCATGTTAATAATAGAGATTATCCCTTGTTAATTCCAGGCATGGGCATGTCCCAGGAGCAGGCAGCCGCCGCCGCGTTGCGCGCCAAGATGGCCCAACTGAATGCGATGGGACACAGCCTGGACAGCCTGCCGCCCGGCCTGCTGCCCGGACAGTTTGATCTGAGCAAGCTGGCCGCCGCCGGCAATCCAGCCTTCGGCCAGAGCGGACCCGGACTGACCATAGAGCCAATAATGCGGCACGACCAGGGTCCAGGTAGCCTCTCGCCGCACCACGGCCACGGACCGCTGGCCCTCAACTCGGCCGGACGGATGCAGGCGCACGAGGAGGCGGCGGACCACGAGGGCGAGATGAGGCGCGACGGTTCAGAGCCGATGGACCTGGGCCTGGACAACAACCAGTCGGGCAGCAACCATGAGGTGGCCAACTCCGATGCCGAGGACAATTACTCGGAGGACGAGGGCGTGCACAACACATAGGAGGAGCGGCGATAGAGGGAACTACGATGAATATGAATATGAATTCGAAAAAAGAAAAAGACGAGCACGAGCACAAAACAGTTGTATACCGATTACCCATGGAACATATGTAACGAGTAGCCTTATCCTCATGTATACCAGTTTATGTGTACGATACGATACAATACGATAGTGTACTAGAATAGGACTTAAATCATATATTTGTGCCGCTGCCAGAGCTGGCCTAGTAGAGAATTCGATGTTGTGCTTTTTAAACTACCTACCTACACCGATATATATAGATATATATTTATATATACACAAGTACCTGCTGTGTATACCAGTTGTCGAGAGGAGAAAGCAGTGTGACAGACAGCCCATCCCGCATGAGAAAGAAACGTATAATGGTAGTCCGTAAGTTAGATTTCACATTGAAAGCGAAGCCTGTAAATACATATAAAGATATATCGATGTTAGACCAGAAGCCAGAAAGAAGTAGCAGCCCCCAAAACGATCCGTCGCATTTAACACTTACGTATGTATGTTAGTATTGTACCAAACGAGACGACAGCAGATAATTCAGATGTGCCATGGATGCCACAGCCTTCCAGTTCCAAGTCTTGCCACTCCGTCGATCGATTCAAAGTGCTTACCATATCTCAGGAGAAAAACACACTCAACCACAACCATAACCACTCTCACTCAACCGAACTACCTCAGCCAGCGACAGCAGAGTTGAAGCCCTGAAACGAACCCCGATACTTCCACGAGTTGTGACTGGTCCTGTAGTACTCCACATCTCCAGGAATCTTGCCAATTTTCAAGAGCAGATATCTCTGCCCGTAGTCTTAGGATCTGCCCAGCCCCGCGGGGCGATCAGCATGACAGAAATTGATTATTTATATACTATACTAGATATACTAGGTATACTACAGTGCACACACACTCGGTATACGTATATACACACACTCACTTAAGGACACATATGGAGGAATGCCTGTACTTATTTGTCAGAGAAAGAGAGAGAGAGAGAATTGAATACCTCAGCATACTCAGCATTCGGCGGGGGATCCCCGCTTATGCGGATCCTATATACATACATATAAATATATACATAATAAAATAGGGTTAGCTAGTGTATGTGGCAAGCAAGACATAGATAGATGTAACTAAGCGTTTCCTGTATGTATTTAGTTCCGAGCCTCAGTTATCCTAGGTTTATGGTTAGCTTCAATCGAAGACGAGCACAGAGACAGACTCTACAAGAGTCGCAACCACTTGCCTTATATAACCAGCAACAACACATGTGTTACTTTAGTAATTTTCTACCTCAATTAATTTAAATGTGTAATTTATTTATAAGTTTGCAATCGTTGTCTCGTTGTCCCGAGCATGCAACTAACTCACCTGACTTGGCTTGTTTCGAACTTGAACTTTGACCGACCTTTACTTATTCACGAGTCACCGAACCTAGAATAATATCCAAGGATGAAATAAGGAAATAAAAGAAGAAACCAAGTACATGCGAGTGTATCTTTTTGACTTGATCCGTTTTTTTGTACTTTTCGGTTTAACTTGTCGCTCTCTCTCGCAGGTGGAGTGCAATAGTTCGCATTTTCCTAGGCTTAAAACGCATTAAAAGGCTAATGCAATTCGGTTAGGACGTTAGCTTAAAATCTATTAGTTAAAAGTCGTTACATAAGCAATATATAAGTAGACATCCATGTGCTTAGAAAGTTATAAATATTTATTGACATTACAATAAAGCCGCGTTATGAAGAACAATTTGTTGTGTTTCCCCTAAATGGTTTGTGCATTTCAGGCGGCAAATACAATACTTGGAAAGGTAAGATAAATAAATGCTAAGCAATGTACACAGAATAAACTGCTTTTTAAACACTAAAACCGACTAGCGGGGCGAGAGATATAGAAAGATGACTTAGTTCCCAACGGATTAACATACATATATACACCTAAGGAGGCTGTCTAATTGGGTGCAGCAGCAGCTGCCTCGAAGACAGCTAGCTTATCGCGCATCTTCACCATTTCATCCTTGCGCATCATCAAGACACGCTTCGAAGTCTCGTACTTCTCCCTGACAGCCACCAGTTCCTTCTTCAGCGATTCGCATTGTTTCTGCAATATAGTTTTCACATAAGTTGTTAACAAGGGGAATAAGTAAAACCTACCGTAAGTGAATTGATTTTGCCACTGGTCAGCGATGAAACATTGGACGTATCCGTGTTCTCGTTCTGCTTCAACTTCTCCTCCAAATCCTTGATGAGATTGTAGCGGGAGCGCAGCAAAACCACAGCATCCTGATACTTCTTCTCCAATTGGCATTCAGTCTGTGTGTGGATCGACGCGGACGGAGGCCCTAAGCTCGGCTTAGGCTCTGGCACGGGAGCAGGTGCCGACTTGGCGGCATTAGAGAGATCATTGACTTTGGCATTGAGATCCTGAATCTTCATCTTGAGCCGCTTCTGCTCAGACCGGGCCTTCTCCTGCTCCTCCAGCACCCGTTTCTTTAGTTGCGCATTCTCGTCCTTCAGGGGATGGTGCTTCAGCTCCATGTTCAAGGCAGTAACCTGGCTCTCACGAATGAATAGTTCCTGCTGGCAAGCCTGCAGCTTGCTATCCAGCTCCTTGCAGTTGCAGTTGTTGTCTGAAATGGGGTTTATTGAATGAAATAACCTGCAAGTGGGAGCTCATGAAGGGCCACTCACCCACTGGGTCTGTCATGGTGCCACAATCCCTAACGTCGTTCCAGTAGGACTGCCTTCGCTGCTCGTCATAGGCCGAGAGCCGTCGATTCTTCCGCATCTCGGACTCAAAGCAAGCCGACTTCTGTACACGAAAACATTTAATTTTGATCTAAACGAGGTTTAGTTAGGAAACTCACCCTTGGATTGCGGTCAAGGCTCTTCCTGGGCGCAGAGCCTGACGAGGTATTCGACTCGAAGGAACTGTTGGATTTCAGAGCTTGTAAGTTAGAGAGTTCGGTCTCCAGCTGGGTGACAATATCGTTCAGAGTGCACTGCTTCTCCTCGAGGTTGCGCTTGTCTTCCAGAAGACTGGAAATAGTGGCGTTCATGCTCTCCCTCTCCGTTAGGAAACTGGTCTCCTTGGATTTCTAAGCACATAAATGTTTACATTCACAAAGTTATAAGATAATACAAAATATTACCAAGGTTGCGCGTAGCTGTTCGATTTCCTTTGCGAGTTCCACTTTCTGTTCCATATATTGCCTGCATTTAATGTTGGCTGCATCAGCAGCTAACTTTTGATTAATGGCGGCTTCTCGCAAGGATTCTGATTCGGCTTCGATGGATCTTAGCTTGGAAATGAGTTCAGCATTGCGATTATCATTCAGATTCAAGGAGCTGATCCTCTCTTCCAGCAGCTGTTTGTCCTTTAACAAAGAGGATACAGTCGAGGCCAGGTTTTCCTTTTCTTTTTGGAAACTATTCGTTTTGGTTTCCTATAAAAGAATATAAATTAAATGAACTGAAAGCAGAATTATTATAGTTTACCAGATCGCAACGTAGTTTGTCGCACTCCTTGGTCAGTTTCGCGATGGATTGGCGACCAAGCTCAGCTTCCTGGCTCAACTCCAAGAATTTTCGGTTGACTTCTGCCTTTTCCCGCAGCTGCTTCTCCAATCGAGTTTTTGTCTCCTCCAATTCGGCGAATTGAGCTCGCAGGGAGGCGCACACCTTTTGCTCTTCTTCCAGCTGGTTTTGGAGGTTGTGGGCATTCCTCAGCTTCACCTTAAGCTCATCATTGTCAGATTCCAGTTCATCCTTTTGCTCTTGCAGGGATTTCAGTTTAAGCTGCAATTCGTTCATGGAACCCTTGAGATCTGCCAGCTTCTTTTCGAAATCTCCTGCCTGACTGGCCATCTTTTCCTCCACAGCCTGCAGCTGCTCTGACAGTCCTAATCGTTCCACGATCGCAGATTCTTTGGCCTCCAGGGCGTGCTTCAGATCCGAACGAATCGTTTCCATTTCAACATCCCGACTGGAGACTTGCTTTTCAGAAGCAAGCAGCTTTGACTTGAGGCTGTCCACCTTCTCCTGCAGAGTGGAGGAGACACTGGTTGCCTCCGAAAGGGATACCTTCAGCGCTTCGTGCTGAGAAACCAGATCGTTACGGCTAGCAGCCTTTAGCGTAGTACTTTCTAGTTCTGATTTAAGGTCACTCATCTTGGCTGCCATAGTTTCGAGCTTTTCATCAAAATCGGACTTCTCTGTTGCCTTCTGCTTGCTCAGGTCATCCAATTGCATTTCAACTTCGTGAAGTTTCTTCAAGGTGCTGGAGTGCTGGGCATCGGCTTCATCGATCATGACCTGCAGGATTTCCTTCTCCTGCTTTAAAGACTCAATGTCACGTAACTGCTGCTCGTACTTTTCTTGCAGCTCTTTAATATTTACGTTAGAGGAGGCCATCAGTTCTTTGTGCTTGAAAACCAGATCGTCATGGCAGACCGCGTTCAGTTGGGAACTTCGTAATGCTTCCTCGAGCTCACTGATTTTGGCGGTGAAAGCCTTGCACTGCTCCTTGAAGTCCTTTTCTGATATCAGCTGCTTCTGGCTCTGAGCATCCATTTCCAACTCGAGTTTCTGGAGGCTATTTTTGGAGCTCAAAGACTGTAGATTGGCTTCATTGATCTCTGCCTGCAGGTTCATCTTCTCCTGCTTCATGTTATCCAAGTCCGTAGCTTGTTGATCACACTTGGCTGTGAGCTCTTGGATCTTGTTGTTGAAGGAGGCAAGCTGCTCGCTTTGCTGTTCTTTGCCTGCCTCTGCCAGCATATGCAGCTGATCCAGTAGTTCTTGATTTTCAACCTTTAGCTTATCCAAAGCCGATTCCTGTTCAGCAATTTTAGCATCTCTTGATTCTTTTTGACACGTCATGTCATCAATAAAAGCCTGTTTGGTTTCGGCTTCAGCTAGCTTCTCCTTCAGGGTCTTTGTGGTCGCCCTAAGCTCTGCTTGCTGCTGGGCAGCCTCTTTCAGGGTTTCCTTGGTCGCCTCAAGCTCCGCTTGCTGCTGGTCAGCCTTTGCTTCAGCTTCAGCTAGCTTCTCTTTCAGAACTTCTGTGATTGCCTCAAGATTCGCTTGATGCTGGGCAGCCTTTGCTTCAGCTTCAGCTTCAGCTAGCTTCTCTTTCAGAATTTCTGTGATTGCCTCAAGATTCGCTTGATGCTGGGCAGCCTTTGCTGTGATCGCCTCAAACTCTGCTTGCTGCATGGCAGCCTTTTCTTCAGCTTCAGCTAGCTTCTCTTTCAGGGTTTCTGTGATGGCCTCAAGGTCAGCTTTCTGCTGGGTAGCCTTTGCCATGATCTCCTCAAACTCTGCTTGCTGCTGGTCAGCCTTTGCTTCAGCTTCAGCTAGCTTCTCTTTCAGGGTTTCTGTGATGGCCTCAAGGTCTGCTTTCTGCTGGGTAGCCTTTGCCATGATCTCCTCAAGCTCTGCTTGCTGCTGGTCAGCCTTTTCTTCAGTTTCACGTAGCTTCTCCTGCAGGTTTTTTCTGGTGGCTTCAAGTTCCGCTTCGTGCTGGGCAGTCACCTTTTGCCTTTCCTCTTCCATCTGGCTAAGCTTTTCCTGGAGACTAACTCTATCCTCCTCAGGCTCAGCCTGGCAGCGATCCATCAGCCTAGAGAGCTCTCCTTTGGCCTGCAATAGCTGCTCCTTTAACGTAGCCACATCGCTTTCGTACCGATCCCTGCTTCCCTCCAATTCCTGGGTGTATTCGCGGAACTTTGAACGATTTTCGTTCTCGCTTTTCTCCATTTTTACCAAGTACTCCAACTGCAGGTCATTAATCGCATCAGTCTTTAGCTTTTCCATGGCTATAAGCTCATCTTGGACTCTACTCAATGACTTTCTGAGTTCCTCTATTTGCCTTTCGTACTCGGAGGAGGGAATGGTCGACTCCTGCTTGGCCTGAAGTTCCTCCGCCTTGATGGTGCGCTCTTGAAGCTTTGCATTCTTTTCCTGAAGCTGGTCGATAAGCAGAGCGTCATCGCACAGTTTCTGACTCTGGCGGTCCAGTAGCTGCTGCTTCTCCCGCACATCGTTCTCCACCTCCACCAGCTTTACCTCCGAAGATAAGCAACGCTCGCCCATTTCCTCAATTTCGGCTTTGAGCTCGGTGATGTGCCTGTCCTTGAGCTGCAACTGCTTCAACTGATTCTCCACTTCTGCCTGCAGTTCACTCAGTTTAGTCTGCAGCTCTGCGAGGGATGCCTTATGGGAGGCCACCTCTTGGGATTGGCTGGCAAACGATTCATGGGGAGCCGAGATGGTGTCATCATTAGGCGCAAGGTGCAGCAGACTTTCGCACATTGTGCTGTTCCTATGAACTTTATCCTGCAGTTCCTCGTTCACCATTGTTATTTCCGCATTCTGCTTTTCCAGAGAGACAATCTGTCGCTGGTAGTCCTCAACCTTGTTAACAATCACACTCTTTTCCATCAGTTCAGACTCTAGGTTGCTCATCTGTTCCTGCATCTCGTTTATGGTTGCCTCTGTGGCCTCCATTAGCTCGTTTTTCTCCCTGATTTCCTTCTCCAGCTGAGATATGATATTGAGGAGTCGCTTCTCCTCCCCGACTTCAAGCTGCTCCTGACTCAGTGCCACGAACTGGAACATTTGTTGTTGTACAACACCTTTGAGTGGAATGCCATCGGATGTTTCGCCCTCGATGTCCTTGGCAGATTCGAGGCAGAGCTTTAGTGCTGTCACGTTATTCTCGTGCTCCTTCTCCCGCTTAGAAACTGTGAAGAGGCGACTAGAGCCAGAGGAGATCTTTAATTCGATCTGATGGATCGACTCTGACAGCTTAGCAAACTGTTCAAAAACATTAAGGGAGACTGTCTCGTGCTCTGGTTCCCCGAACTCCATTTCCACGCCAGAACTCTTCATGGAATCAACGCCAGAACTCCTCATGGAAACCAAGTCGTAGCTAGGAAGCGGTCGCTTCTTGAGCTCCTCCCGCAGAGCATCGTTCTCCTGGACGGTATCCATTAGCTGGCTGGACAGGCTTTCGTATTCCTCTTGGAGTGCGTTAAAGCTGGACGTCATCTCAGCTAGCTTTGTCTTCAGTTCGTCGTTTTGAGCTTTTAATTCTCCGGCAAGGGCTTCTTGACTGGGAGCTTCCGTTAGCTTACGCTGGGCCTCCTCCACTCGCTCCTTTAGAGTTCCAATCTCGAGCTGCAGCCTTGAGTTATCTGCCTGCAGCTGCTGGCTCTGCTTCTCAGAGGCTTGGGAGGTGCGTTCCAGAGACTCGTACTCCTCCTGCAGCTTTTGGTACTTTTGCTGAATTGCCTGGAAGTCTGTCTGCATGGTTTCGATGGCTCCCTGTTGAGTTTCGTAGCTTCCCTGCAGCTGCGCAAAGTCATCTTGGGCCTTGGAAATCTGCTCGGATAGGCGCTCACAGTCTGCCTTCTGCTGGGCCGCCTCGCTCACAGCCAGATCAAAGTCCGACTGCATTTTCTCCAACTTGGCTTGACTCGCAACGATTTCAGATCGAAACCTTTCGCACTCGCAATCAACTTTCTTGGAGGCCTCATTCATGTGGCTTTCATTCAAGGTCGTCTCTCCGAACTCGACTAGATTGGGGCACATGGAACGCATGAGAGCCTCTTTGCTGTTGCGCACCATATCCCGGGCTAGGTCGTCGAGACTCTTTTGCAAATTTTCAATGGCCAACTCCTTCTCCGAGAGGGCTGACAGCAAGTCCCTTTCTCGCAGGCTGGACTTCTTCTTGTAAGCCTCGAACTGGAACTCCAAGCTGACTGCCTCGCGGTTCTCCAAGTCCATCTTGGCAATGGTCTCTTTCAGAGTCTTCAGTTCCTTCTCGTACTCGACGATCTTGGAGTTGGCAGCTTCTGTGGCTACCGTCAGGGTGTTGACCTCGGCCTGCATCACTTCGCAACTAGGATAATGTAAGATAATAGTTTAAGTGAAGTCTTAACCAAGGTTTGCTGGAATCTCGTGTTTATGATGATTATGATTGTGTGTGATTAGTGGATGTACGAAAAGTGGATGCCATACCGAGTCTAGATCGACTAATGCTGATAAATAAGTTATGTTTATGGGTTTGTTATAACAATGTAACAGTATAATTGTGAAAATCAACCCGTAGTCTGGTAAAATTAGGAAATATTTCAAGGCAGCGCACTAACTCCACCTTATTTCAGCACTTGGATGAGCCTTTTTACAATAATCCTCCTTAATGAGTCTGTTTCGAGTCGTTGGGATGATTAAAAAGGGTGTGCGCGACTCGAAAAAGACTCGTAAATGACGGATAAATGCTCTCATAATATATTCATGAAATAACAATAACAAAATAAATTTAAAATGAATTTAAAAACGTAAGAGCGACTCGAAAGACTGATAAATGCTCTAGTGCGCGCAAAATTATGATAATTTTAAACAGAAAACTGACTCGAAAAAGACTCAAAATTGATTAGAAATTTAATAAAATGCCTGCTGGGTTATATAAAAATACAAAGTTCCTTTTTTCTGCCATACAAACATTACAAAATTCCTTTAAAATTAAGTTGCAGAAACAAATAAAAACATAAGCAACTAGTTCCAAGCAAGCGAAGCCATGTGTCGCTACAAAACGAATGCCTTCTGAACTCACCGCTCGGCTTTGGTCAAGCAATCCTGCTCTAATTGATCCCGCTGAGCAGTCACCTTTGCCAGATTCTCCTTCAGAACCTGCGACTCCGTCCACTCCACATCAAAGTGCTTCTCCAAGCTGGTGAACGTTTGCAGCTCCTCGATCTCTTTCTTAATCTTTTCCACACTGCGCATGCAGGTGACAGCGGTGAATGGATGGATATGGATATGACGTGGTTAGGAGATGTGTGCGATGAGGGATGAAACTAGACGAGAAGTACTTACGTTTCTATCCCCATGGGATTGGGAACAGGTGTCAGGGCCAAGTCCGGCAGCTTTCGGCTCTTCGGCTTGAGCTTCTGGGACGCCACTTGTGGCGGCGTATCGAAGATAACGCTTTCCGCTGGGACGAACTTTTCAATCGGGCCGACGTCCACAGGGTTGATCTCCAGGGAACTGAGGATATTAACGGTCTGGGGAACGGTTATCTCACGATATGCGACATTGGAAGTGGGGAAAAACGTTGGCTTCGGGAGATGGGACAGATTTGAAGGCCGCACCAGACGAGAGTCATGAAGAATGCCGGTCAGCGAAGGTAGGGAGCTGTCCTGGCCCGCTGGCGCCGGGCACCAGGTGCGTCGGCGCTTCTGCTGACGCTGATCACTCAGCGACGTGCTCGAGATGATCTTGAGCATGTCAATTTTGAGCCGTCGCTCCAGGTTCTGCACCGTCAGTTGGCTCTCCTTCTTGCGCTTCTCTTCGGCCAGCTGACTCTTCAGCGTCTTGATCTCGCGCTCCAGCCGCTTCATCATCGTGGCGTCGGACACCATCTCGTTGACCTGCGGCTTAATGCGGATCTTCTTGGCCCGCATGGCGAAGTTCAGCGTGGACTGAGACTCCTCCATGATCGAGGGTTTGATGGTGCAGATGATGGAGGTGAAGGCGTTTCCGCCCAGAGACGCCTGCAGGATGCGCGTCAGTTTGGAGTCGCGGAAACTAATGAACTTGTTGTCCACGTTCTCGGACAGGTTCTTGATCACATTACTGAGGAACATCAGGCTCTTGTTGATGTGGGCCCCCTCCTTAAGTCGCGCCCCCGTGGCGCCGGTCTGGTCAGCGCGCTCGGATCCTGCCAGGTCCACCAAATTCAGAACGCTCTGGATCACAGCATCGTCGTCCTGGCAGTCCGACTTTCTCGACTCGATGATCTGTCGGGGAAGCGAGATTAGAGTGTTGGGTTTACGAGGTTCGGTTGCCAGAGTAACTTACTATCCGGAAGATGGCGTGCGAGCGACTGGAGCGCTCGTTCATGTTGGTCTCGCCCACGGTGCGCTCCTTGTTGCCCAGGGAGAGGAGGCGCAGGAGGTCGTCCTCGCTGGTTATGATGCACTCCTCGCAGTTCACGTTCACGATCCCGTTGCCAGACTCGTGGATCTTGAGGTCCTGGTTCTTCTTGTTCAGCAGGTCGTAGATCTTCTCGTTGTAGATCTCGATGTAGCCCACGCGCAGCAGGAAGTCGCGCTCCGTCTCGTTGGCGATCTGCTGGAAGATCTCCTTGGCGGCCAGCACCATAACGCCGGGATTCTGGCCGTCGCCCATCATGGTATAGGTTTTGCCTGCGGAGAGCGACAATCAGCGTCCGTGAGCAGGCGCGAGAGAGTATAAATACTCACCCGACGACGTCTGGCCGTAGGCAAAAATAGTTCCATTGAAACCCTGCATGCAGGCGCGGACTATGTGCTGGGCCATCCGGTCAAAAACCTCCTGGTTGCCGGCGCCCTCATCGAAGACATAGTCTGCGGGGAAGAGCATTGAGTGCAGGTTCTATGAAGGCTCAGCATTACCTACCAAAGACACAGGGCTCCGCGTGGCTGTCCGCCAGTTGGATGGAGCGACCCTCCTTAACCTGCCAGAGGGAAGAGTGGCCGGGCTCGCAGGGACGCAACTTGATGCATACCTGGATAGAGTTGGCGCCCTTTGCAGACATTTCTTTATTTATTTATTAACACTTTACGACACACACACACTGTTCACAGACACTCGAATTCTAACAATTTAATGTTTAATGGAAGTAGAATGACATTTTTGTTTGTCAGAATGTCACTGTTAAATTCGAACAAATACCGCTTTGCGAGGCAAGCGTTCTAGAGGTGCCAAAACATCGATGAAAATATCGATGCATCGATGTTTTCCGAATTTTCTAAATCATCGATGTTTTTTTTTCGGTACCATCGATGTTACTGTGCCATCAATATTTCGAGAGAAAAGTTAAAAAAACTTAATGAAACATTGCTTTTAAGTCTAATTAAAAATTTAAAATTAAAAAATAATAATAATAACCATGTCAAAAACGCATTCATTTCAATTCGCTTTTCTTTAAATCATATTGTTTATTGTTATAATTTTATTTAAATGTTAATTGTGTTTAATGGTTTGAAAATTTTAATATTTTTACAAAAAAAAAAACCCCGAAATATTCGCTTTCTTTAAATCGATACTTATCGATATGTTATAATAGCTTTTATGGTGGTGAAACTTCGTTTAAATTTTTTGGCACTTTCAAAGTTCCATCCTTAGAACTTGTAAGTCAAAGCGGTATTTGTTCGAATAATTTGAATAAACATAAAAACAAAGACGTCAATCATTTTCCGTCTGTCAAACTAGACAATCCAAATCGTGTGTTAACTGTGTGTGTCGTTAAGTATTAACCTGTCGAAATATACAATAAAATGCCGGCAAAAGGGGGAAGCACCATCCAGGTGTGCATCAGGCTGTGTCCCTGCGAGCCCGGCCTTCCTTCCCTGTGGCAGGCTAAGGAGGGTCGCTCCATCCAACTGGCGGATGGCCACGCGGAGCCCTCCGTTTTTGGTAAGTAATGCTGATCCTTCACAGAACCTCTACGTGATGGCCCTCCCCTCCCCACAGACTATGTCTTCGATGAGGGCGCCGGCAACCAGGAGGTGTTTGACGGGATGGCCCAGCACATCGTCCGCGACTGCATGCAGGGCTTTAATGGAACTATTTTTGCCTACGGCCAGACGTCGTCGGGTGAGTGTTTATATTCTCTCTCTCTCTCTCTGTACCGACGTTGATTGTCGCTCTCCGCAGGGAAGACCTACACCATGATGGGCGACGGCCAGAGCCCCGGCATAATGGTGCTGGCCGCCAAGGAGATCTTCCAGCAGATCGCCCGCACGATGGAGCGCGACTTCCTGCTGCGCGCGAGCTACATCGAGATCTACAACGAGAAGATCAACGACCTGCTGGACAAGAAGAACCAGGACCTCAAGCTCTACGAGGATCGCAACGGGTTGCTCACGCTCAACTCCATGGAGTGCGTCATAACCAGCGAGGAGGACCTCATGCGCCTTATCCGTCCGGAAACTAAGGGCGAGGCCCACACACTTGAGCGCTCCGGCCACTCGCACGTCATCCTTCGCATAGTGAGTTGCCTTTCCCAGATATTTCCTTAGCTTCGGCCTAAAACCAGATCGACCCCACACAGATCATCGAGTCGTGGAGTTCCGATCGCAGCGGCGCCATTCTTCAGAGCATTCTGAATCTGGTGGACCTGGCTGGTTCCGAGCGACTGAGTGGAGACTCCCCCACTGGATCTCGGGTCTCAGGCGGCGTTCACATCGGCAAGAGCCTGATGTTCCTAAGCAACGTGATGAAGCACTTGTCCGATAATAAGGCGGACAATAACTACATTAGTTTCCGCGACTGCAAGCTGACGCGTTTGCTGCAATCCTCGCTGTGCGGCAATGCCTACACCTCCGTCATATCCACCATCAGACCCTCGGTGATGGAGGAGTCTCAGAGCACGCTGAACTTTGCCATGCGCGCCAAGAAGATTCGCATCCACCCGCAGGTCAATAAGATGGAGCGGGGCACCACGATGATGGAGAAGCTGGATGCCGAGATCAAAGACTGTCAGGGTCAGCTGGCGGCAGAAAAGAAGAAGGAAGACAATCAGCAGCAGGTGCAGACCCTTGAAAACAAACTCAAGGCCGAGAAGGCAAAGATCCTCTCAGGCAAGCCGCGCCTTCAAATGCGCCGCTGTGTCTCGTATTTAGACATCAAGACTACAGATTTCCAGGCTCCAAAGGCTATCTTAGCCGGCATTCCAGAGAACAGTCGCCTGCCCAGGCCCTCAAAGCCCTCGCAATTGCAAAAGCCGAAATATTATTTAGATTCGGCTGTCGCCACCAAACGGGATGCAGCTGCAGTTGAGGTGCCCACTAAGGATAAGCAATTAATAGCAAAGTGAGTACTCTTTGTATGTTCTTTTAGTTGACCTTGAATAAGGGAAACCGAATTGATTTCATGAAGAGAAGAGTCAGATTCCGTTTAAATCAGCCAACTCACCTCTGGCGCCCGCTCACCTGCTTCGATTGGATTTAATGTGCGGTGAATATCAGCCTGCCACTCCACTAGACTCTACCCGACTGTCTTCTCGCGCTCTCTCGCCGCTTTCTCGGTCGCCCAGTCGCTGGGAAGAGGGCAAGCCAGCTCCACACTCACCGTGCGGCCGCGAGTCGCGTTGAAAACGAAACGAAAACGAAAACAATAACAAACGCCAACGCAAACACACAACACAGCACTTCAGAGAGAATCCGGGAGCGACGGGATGGGGCGGCCAGTGGAAGCCAGTTTTTGCGAATAGACTCGGACTGGAAGCGATGACGCTTGGCCCTGCCGATCGTTTCATGGCTCTGAATGTGCGATAAGGCAGCCGATCGAGCAGCCAGTTAACTGGCCAACTTGCTGATAATTAGATCGTTGGAATTCAACGCAATCCAACGGCTAACAGCACGTTCCACCAGCTTGTCTTGGGTGATCGGTGACGTCGTTCCTACTGCCGACTGTGATGTAATGCACATATAGATTGGCTGACTGCAACCCAGAGAGAGAGTGAGTGAAAGATCTGCATGGACAGAGCTACGAGAATACAGCCGAGGGCCGAGGAATAGTAGCTCTGCTTGAAGTTTGGACTTTGTGTGTAGAGTCATTGCAAACCTCATTAATAACGATAAAATCAAAGAGAAACCCCCATTAAGTCAATTTAATAGAAGCTACTGAGCTCGGAAAAGCCCTTGCTTGTTCGTATAAACTTTAAAGAACTAGAAATAGTCTCAATATCTTCATATAGTCATCGTTTATATACGTATTCAATGGCTCCCCGACTGCAGTTGTACATTTCTGTCTGTCCCACACACAACTTCAACTTGCCGACAGCTGCTGCTATTTTTAGTGGCCTTCTATAAGTGCGTGGTTCCCTTAAAAACAGACAAGACATTAAGGCTGTTCCAGCTAGTGAGTTGGTTAGGTTTTAATAAGGAAATATAGCCCATGTTTTATCCCGAGTGAATGTAGCTTTCCAATGGTGAATAGTTCTTGAGTTTAATTAATAAAAGAAATATAATTATAGGTACGACGCTGCCCAGGCCGAGATCTTAGCTCTTACTGCATCCAACCAGGCGGCGAATGTGAAGATCAAGAGTTACGAGGAGCAGGTGGAGGCGCTGAAGCAGAACATTGCCCGGCTGGAGATGGATAACCATATGGCGGTGGAGGCGAAGCAGCAAGCAGCATCCCAGTTCAAGGAGCAAGAGGACCACCTGTTCACCACCATCAGCCAGAAGGATTTGACCATAGAGGAGCTGAAGCGGTCGCTCAACGAACTGTCTCGGGATGTGCTGAGCAACAGTAAGCAGGACCACCTGCGCTCCCTGTGCCCCGAGGTGGAGCCGAGCTGCAAAAGGATCTGCAACCAGTGCCAGGAGCTGGGACGCCTCTTGTCCTTGGCTGATGGGAAGGAGCAAGAATGGCTGGCCATCGAGAGCAGGCTGCGATCCGATATCGACGCCACTCGCTTGCAGCTGGAAAGCGTTCAAGCGGCGTTCAATCAGGCCACTTGTGAGGTGACTCAAAAGACGGACGACTGCCACCGACTGGTGGAGGATAACGATGCTCTGGGCGAGAAGAATCGTAGCCAATTATTGGTCATTGAGAACATGCAGGCGGAGTACGAGGCGATACAGCAGAAGTACAACAAGCTCCAGGAGGAGTACGAGTCCCTCGAACAAACTTCGACTGCCTCCGAGGAGCAGTGCCAGAAGCTGCAGGCTGACAACACGACGTTGCAGCTCCAGATTGAAACTTTGAAGCAACGAGTGGAGGAGGCCCAACGTAAGCTAATGGCGGCTCCCAGTGAAGAAGTCACAAGTAAACTGGAAAGTGAAGTGCAGGAGCTGGAGAGTTTGCGGACATACTTGAAGGAGATGCATGAGAAGTACCTCATTGTCGGTGACCAGCTTAAGGAGTCTGTGAAGGAGAACGAGGTGCTTCGGGAGGAGCTCCGAGCCATGCAGGCCTCTACCCAGAGTTCTGAGCTGGTCGAGGCATTCACGTCAACAATCGAAGGGCTGAGGGAGAGAGTTATCGAGCAGCAGAATGAAATTGAGGATTTAAAACTTGTCGAGAACGCTCTGGTTCAGGAAAGAAATGAAAAGCTCGCCGAAACCCTAAAACTGGAGCAGGCAAACTCTGATGAGATTAATGCCCTGAAACTGGAGTACTTGGCGAAGATGGAGCGAAGTGAGAGCGAGAACCGTGCCAAGTTCCGCGAATACAACCAGGAACTGGAGCACCTGAGGTCTAAAATGGTTACTCAAAACCAGCAAGAGAAGAAAGAAACGAGGGACTTGGAGGAGCAGGTCAAGGCTTTCGCAGCCAAGTTCAATGATCTTGAAGAAGAGAAGAGAGCGCAACTGGAGGCAGTTAGCAACGAGCACAAGGAGCTAGTGGCCTCCTCGAAGGAACAGATCCAGGAGCTCCGCCAAAAGTACGACCAGCTAGCCATCTACACGGATAACCTGAGGGAGGAGAAGTCCATCCTGCAGCTCAAGATCGATGAAGCCGATGCCCAGCACTCCAGTACCTTGGGGAAACTTCACAAACTTGAAATTCAAATGAGTGATGTGAGCAAGCAGAAGGCAACAGAGAAGTCCGATTTAGAGGAGAAGCTCGAAACTATGGCAGCCAAGATGAGTGACCTTAAATTAGAACTAGAAAGTACTACGCTAAAAGCTGCTAGCCGTAACGATCTGGTTTCTGAGCACGACGCGCTCAAGGTATCTCTTATGGAAGCAACGAGGGTTTCGTCCACTCTGCAGGAGAAGGTGGACAGCCTTCAGTCAAAGCTGCTTGCTTCTGAAAAGCAAGTTTCCAGTCGGGATGTTGAAATGGAAACGATTCGTTCGGATCTGAAGCACGCCCTGGAGGCC
>JAEIIH010034973.1:0-28581 GCA_018904745.1 Drosophila orosa | reverse complement strand
TTTTCGATGTGATGAATTCTACTAATGTTAGTAGAATGAAAGGGCCTTCGGCAAGGTTTAAACTATTTTGCTTATTTTCCACTTATTCTGTAAAGGTCGTACATAAGTAATGCCCCAATTAGGCTCGTGATTCTTGGAAACCAACGCCTCCTGTCCTGATTTAATTTTTGTTTTGTGCTAAACATACACCGGAAACTCCGGCAAATAGACTTGGCAAGGTGATGGTCATTGCTGACGCTTCCAAAGCTTTTTTTCTACACATATCTATGTTTGTATGCCACACACAATAGGCTGACATAGAGAAGTGGAGAATTCTGCGGAAGTTCAATTAACAACCTACAAAGTGGGGTAGACAGAGAGAAAAAGGTGGAGGGGGAGATGAAATATCGTAGGTAGTGAAAGGAAGCAGAGGCTAATATTTAAAGCATTTACTTTAACGCGAGAAAATATTTTTAAAGATGCTTATCAGGTTGATAAATTAAACAAAAGTAGTTAGTATGTTAAACTTTCATTGATAAATGTTACCACAACATCAGCTCCACCTAATACTTCCAATATTTCATTCCAGCAGTAAAATTGGTTTAATGAAATATTAAAAAGTTGATTGTACGCTCAATTTGACTGACCTTCAGTCTTATATATATCTTTTTTTTTTTTGTTAAGATATAGCCTCAGATACATTTAAATGTTTGTCCGTGTGTGTTGTTGTGTATGTTTGTACAAATTTATAGTATATACAAAATGTATATTCATTTTTTATAATGAAAGACAACGGCTACAAAAGCAAATACAACAGACAGCAGCAGCGCGGACTCATAACAAGCCAGAGAGGGAAATACCAGTCAGTCGTCGTCGCGACTCGCTCCGTTGGTGGTTGTTGTTGTTGTTGTTGGTGTTATTATTGTTATTGTTGTTATTTGGTTTCTTTCAAGTCCGTTTTTAGTCCAGTTCCAAATTGCCAACACTGTTGCTTACTGCTGTTTGTTGTTTCTTTTTTAATACACTTGCCGATAGCGGGGGGGTCTTTGAATTTTTTATAGCAATAAAATAGAATTGATAAAAGTAAAAAATGCATAATCCAGCCAGCTCTGTTGGAATATTATTTCATATGAATAAAGACTGAACACATCTTAACTATACTGTTTATAAGGATTGATTATATTATATGTTCCTCTGTTGGAACCACAGAGATCCGATTTGAAATCAATTGAAAGTTCTGAAAGATTTTTGAATTAATATCACAGATTTTACTTACGACATCTTAACTAGGCTCTATATATGGATTTATTATATTATGTGTTCCTCTGTTGAAATCACAGAAATCCGATTTGAAATCAATTGAAAGTTCTGAAAGATTTATAAATTAATATGAGAGATTTTACATTATTTACATCTTAACTATACTCTTTATAAGGATTTATTATATTGTGAGCTCTTCTGTTGGAACCACAGAAATCACAGATTTAAAATCGGTTTAGGATGATAATATCACAGATTTTTCTTCACTGACACACGGAGAGGGTATGCCGATCGTCGGATCACCCTGCCACCTTTTTCATGTTGTCTTCGTCTGCTCCAATAAGAAGAAGAAATCCAAACTGAATCTGGGAAGACAAGTTTTCGAAGCCAACGTTGAGCAGCCGCGCCGCCGCTCACTCTCGCCTCGGGTCGAATCGAATCCAATTCCGAATCCGAGTCCGAATCTCTGGTTGTCTTTCTCGACTGGCGAAGCCTTCTAGTCGACACACCAAACCACCCCACTCCACTCCACCACTTCACCTGGCCATATATTTCTTGTATCGGGTTTTCCATTGGTTCGGGCTTTTTGGGTGTTGTTTGTTGCTGCCTTTTGCTTTTTGTTGATTAGTATGCATATGTATTTGTGCTGAAGATATCGCTCGCACTGCTTGCGGTGTCGTTACGAAACCACATATAAAAAGTTTTTTATTCGAAATTTATTTAAGTTCAGCCTCTTCAACACACATCCAAAGTGTTTTATTTATTTATTTATTTTTCTTTCATACTATTTTTTTTAACTCAAATGCGGCTTAGTTTTTTTTTATTAAGCGATTAACGAAGACCAGTTAGCAACGCGGGTTTCTTGATTTTGAGGAGAATTTCGGGGGATTTTTCTGACTCTGGAGGTTGTATGAAATTAGCCAAGGTATCAAAATATTACATAATAGTATACCTGGTACTAGAATTTATATATACTAATTTTAATTGGTATACAGGTGGCTAGAACCAACCTCTTGTCCAATTTTCCTTTAAAAAAATATAGATTAAATAGGTAGGCATGGGGATGGCATAGATATCTCGGCTTTGCTTTTGAAATATATTTCTTTGAAAACTTTTTGACACCTTTTAAATTGATTTTTGTAGATTTAAAGAGTTTGTGCTGGGTCTAGCACCCTATTTTGATTCTACCTTTAACGGCAAACCTGTTACTTTTACATAAAAAAAGCCCTGCAAACGTGTGTGCCGGTAGTTTTGTTTTTCATATACCCATCCCCCTTGCGCGTTTTCTGATTAAATTTAAATTGCTTTTTATTGTCGAGGGGGGTTGAGTTGTTTTTGTTTTCATTGGCTCCTCCGCTCGACCTAAAACCAGATTCTATGGCTGAGAGAGGTTGGGGCGGGGGGTGCTCATTAATACAGGCTTCGTAGAAAACACATTTCAAAGTTGTTTTGTTGTGCGTTTTGTTTGAATACGATTTTCTGGACATCAAACACAACAGCTGCTAAAAGCTTTCTTTATCCAATGATTCCGGCGCGTTAATTTTGTAGTTTTGGTAGCCTTTTCAGCCAACTGATAACGACGCTGTCACGTAAATAGGCACAGGCCCCATAATCTAATCTTTTCGGTTGCGCGCCTGTCCGCGGTCGCGTCCGTGTCCATGTCCCGTATATGTTGAAATTCGATTTATGTCTATTCACGGTCAATGTTTTCCCGATCCTCCCAATCAATTGGTACACACACACATACATATGAGTACGAAAGCTTTACGCATTTCCGTTTCACTTTTTCGCTGTTAAGCAAGCCAATCTGAATTATGCAATGATCGGTCGTTGAACGAACCGTTTTGAGTCTTCAGCTGTGAGCTCCTTTTCCTTTAGTCATTCTGAATCGAGAATTTGTACAGGCTACAAGTTCATTGTACGCACTTTTTGTGGCTTTTTTCTCTTATATGTATTTGCTTTCGATATATTTTTGTGACTGATGCTTATACCAGGCGAGTTCAGTGCCTTCAGATAAGCTTAGGATGAATTGTTGTGTGCCTCATAGCTTGTGTTATTTATTATTGGGGGCATACTTTATTAATTGTACCCTAGAAACTGGCTTTGATTATTTTTCCCACATGGAAGTGAACTTTGATTTCGCTGAAAACCGTTTACGATATAATCCCCCTTTAACGTCAGTGTTAACTTTTAGATAATTGCACAATTAGTCCGTTTAAAGGTTACTATTACAAGTTGACTTGGCGATTATTTTGATTACACGTTACATATGATTTAGAAAATATATACTTTTAGTAACAGTTTCTATTCAATAAGAAATAAATCTCTCGTTCGATAACATTTTAATTCGATAATTTCGATAGCAACAATCTGTTTAACAGTTTATATTCAATAAGAAACAAATCTCCCATTCGATAACATTTTAATGCGATAATTTCGATAGCAACAATCGGATAATTATAACACATTTGTTTGCCTTACAAATAATTATTAAATTGTAATAATAATTTTCTTTATTGAACAAAATTTGTGAGCACAACGAGGCTTGAACTTTTTAAACTTGTTGTGCATTTAGCACCTTTTTTATTTTTATTGTTTTCCTTTTATCGTGAAATATTTCCCACTTGATGTATGACTCACACGCTCGAAGCAAATAAATGCTGGCACTGAGAGAGAGCATTTGTGTTGTGGGTGCTGTGCCTGCCGTTGTTTCTGGACTATAAATAGCCCTGCGCTGAAGATAAAATTTAAAATATTGCCATTTTTATTATATAAAATAGATGTGTGTGCATGTGTGTGAGAAGAGTGGGTTTGTTTGCTTGACTCTCCCGGTATTGAAAATGCACCGAAATGATGGGGGAAAAACAATACGAAATATATTTTCGCTACTTTGGCCATACATGTTCAATGTCCAATGGCATTTTGGGATTCCCGTGTGGGTAATTACCAATAAGGCGTGCGTCGATTTGCCGGAATCGCTATACCCGGTACCCAGTCCCACAGATCTCCCCCCCCCCCCCCAGTCGGTTTGCCATCATCATTATCGGCGCGGCGGCTTCGACAATTGATTATTCACTTCACACACTTGCACACCGCCGCCCGTATATACTACTTTGCCGTTTACTTACTATGTATATACAGTGAGCCAAGTGTCGCAGCCGTTATTGCTCTCTCAGTTGGTTGCACTTCAAGTACACTTGTTGTTTTCCTTAATATTGCTTTCCATCGATTTTAAGGTGTAGGTGCATGTTAGTAAATTAGCTTGGGGCCTTCATCTTGAATAGGTAGGTTCCGAGGGATGTTTAGAAATTCTATCTGGGGATGATGTTTAATTCTATCCACATTTCCATTTAAATTTCTTTATAAATTATAGCTATATTTCTGAGAGTTGCGAAATGGCCCCAAGCTTACGAGTGTTTATTTATATATTATATATTAATTCCATTTTTGATAAGATAACATGGCGCATTTTCTAATTGAATGTCTCAAATTTGATACTGGTTAGCACTGGAAAGCTCTAATTGCTTGCAAAAGATTCTCTTTCTTATGCGATCTCTCTGGCTTATTTATTTACAATCTTTGGTCAGATAAGAACCTCTGTTCAAGGGTCTTTCTTGCATTTTCCTATCGATCAATAGGTCGATCGTTTTGGTATGCAGGTATTATAAGGGTTGTAACTCTGGGGTTTTGGCAAAGATTTCCCAAGAATCTATACGACTTTTATACAAACGTAATTCGTTGTGAGAGGCCCGTCTCCACAGTGCTTGATGCCCCACTTCCTCATTGCTTATTGTTATCACTGGGCCTGTGTTGTGGTTGTTGCTTTTCCAAAGAACAACTGTGGCACAAAGAAAACTGCTCGTGCACAGCTGACAGCTGCATCGCTCTACAAAAACACAACTACATGCGTACATTGAGAAACGAGAAAAGAAACAACAACAACAACACAATATAAAGAGGCGGACACGAGTGTGTCATCTATTTTTCACCCCGTGAGATTATACATTTTTACATAGTCACCTCTAGCTGGTAGGGGTGTGTGCTCACTGAGAACGTGTGTGTTTGCCTTTTCTTTTGAGCATTCCATTGCACACGTTTTCCTTCCTTTTCCCTCTTTTTTTTTCCAAAAAGTTTCCATTTGTAATACCTCGTAGATAGCAGAGGGTGTTTTGTTGAATGAGACTACATTTTAAAGATGACAATTATGGTATTATACTTGATATTTTGATGAGGTTCCTTCTAATGTGTTCCCAAATATGAGTTATATATAAATAAAGACTCAAAGATAAAGCTAACTTCGTAAGTCTTTGGGTTAACTTCAAAAATAGTTTTCGTTGTCGGGCTCTGACCTTGAAAATCGAGGTCGAAGGTATTATAAGACCATAAATCCTTCCATGGTGTTTTTGTAAAAACAGAAATCTTATTAATTTAAGGTATCTTATAGTCTTTTTTATAACAAAAATCGTATTAATTCTAGGTATCTTTTAGTCGTTTTTGTAAAACCAAAATCGTATTAATTCTAGGTATCTTCTAGTCGTATCCTTTTACGTTTGGACTTATAGAGGTACATACGTTCTCTTTGTTTCATATTTTTGGTGGTTGCTTGGGCGGTTGACGACTCTTGATGCCTGCGGCCAGCTGTTGTCAAGATCCTCGCGTTTCCTTTTCCTTATCCTGCCCCTGTCCCTGTCCTTGTCCCATGACCCTGATCCACCTCTTCCTTGAGCTCTCTGGTTCTTCACATCACCTCGGCGAGTCACTCTTTATGCTGTATATATCAGTGCATTGGCCTCTCGCCGTCGTTTTTCCCTCAATGCTATTTGAACAAAAACGAAACTTGAAATTGTATTATTGCTCTTTCTGGTGGCTGCGAGTCTGTGTTATGGTTAAATGTATGCGTTTGTATGTCTGAAATTCAGCTAATTTGTTTAAAGTTGACTGCGAATTTGTTGTTACCGAGGCACACGCACACACCACCTACCACAGAGAATCGTCAGAGACTGAGAGAGCTTTGTATTTACAGTGGAGGAGAGTTAAATAGCACTCGAAAGTGCATTTAGTATATATATATTGATTGGATCTTTGAAACATCCCTTAAGCCAAGCCGTTGCTGGTATCTGGTAGATACTTTCTACGTTAGTAGAAGCTGTACAGAAGAAGAAAACATTTGGGGAACACCAGATGACGGAAACAAAAGAGATTTTTATCAAAATCAACCCTTTGTATGCGCTTTATAGAGCATTTTAAGAGGTTTACGGATACATAGCGCGTTTTGTGTACTTTACAGAATATTTCGTGTCCTTTTTAACTGTCTGTTAATTAACCGGATATTGAGAAACCCGCCTATGCGGTCAGATTAATTAGAAATCAAATGGAACAAACATGTTCTTCTAAGAGGGAAAAAATCCTCTACTTAATTTGTTTTCTTAATTAAAAATCAAGTTTTAGCCAAAGAAATATGGTTAGTTTTATGACCACAACTGTGTATTATTAATGAAGTTTTTTAACCTTGGCAAAGTTTGGTTTTTTGTGTGTGACTCTTTTTCTAGGCAACTTTTTGGGTTATTTAGAAGTGTGGGTGGGGGAAGTCGGGGATTTTTCTTCTCATCTTCCCGGAGGAGCACATTTCGTTTATTCCATGGACTTGATGCTTTCTCCCTCACTCCCACGGTCAGGTGTGCGCCCTTGACTGCTTAACTGTTTTACCCACTGGCAGTTGGGCAAAACGAAATAGAAATATGTGTATGTACTTGTAGTTTCATTGTTGAATACGCAGGGGTTTGCTCATGTGTGTGTGTGTGGGTATGTGTGCTGCTCAAATTCCTAGCAAAAAACAAACAGAGATAAGCCAGGCAAAAACGGTAGACTGAAAAGCAGGCACGGCGAAAATGTGAACACTCAAAACAGAATTACACGCACACACACACACAGACACGGGCGCGCGTCTTGGTCAGTTAGAAGATCAGCGCTACGGTACATCTACCTGAAAGCGGAAAATTTTCATATGCAAAAATGTCAAAAGTGAACTAAAATAAAAAACAACAACAATGGCAGAAATATGAAAGAGTGAATATTGTCGCGTGCTCTCAGCTCAGCATTCTCTTTCAATTAAGAGAGTAATTTTAAGGGAGCGATTTAAAAAAGAGAATGCGGACACTGTGAGAGTTCACAACGAGAGGCGGCGAGAGCGAGTAACCCTACGTAGTAACGTAAACACAAAACAGCTGAGCGGGAAAACGTATGATCGCGGCGGCTCGCGTAACGCAAAACAAACACAAAGCGCACAAGTAACGGACTCGCGTTTGAATGGGAGAGTGGAAAACGTTAAAACAAAATACTCAAGTGTTTCCTTTCTTTTTTTATAACCAAAAGTGTAGAGTGAAAAGTAAAAGAGAAAATAAGTCAAAACTAGAACGCACCGGAGCAGAAATCACCAATATACAACACTCGCACAGAAAAGCAACAATCAACCAACCAAGTATGCCAACAATGCCATAAACGTGATTTTATACTAAAATTGGTCACCATTTTGCAGCATCTGTAGCAGCAGCAACAACAACCACAACAACACCTTTAACAGCTGCTGCATACATTGTATATATGCCACCAAGAAGTCAACGTCCAATTTAAAGTTCGTTTTGGTGTTGCTTCCTTTATCGATTGCTGCCCGCCCCTCCGATAGCAAAACCACCCCCGCCAATCGATAACTCGCACTAGGCAACACTGCTCGGCGAGCGAGTGTGCGAAAACAGCTGATTGAGACGGGCGGCCTGTTGTTGTTGTTGTTGCAGTAGCTGTGCTTGGTGTTTTTTTTCTGGGCCGAGGAAACTTTTTCGCTGCCCCGGTGTGAAGGCGGAGCGAGCGTGAAAGGGATAGAAGAGAAAGGAAAAGAGACCAGAGATAAAGAGAGAGAGAGAGACCTGCAGAAACTACAACGTGTGACGTGGTGGGGGCATACAGGTGGCAAAACAGCTGTTTCAACAGCAAGAACAACAAAGAACAGCCTCGAGAAAATCGGTTTTATGTAGAAATACAATCATCGTAAGTACTCCGTGCTAGTTTGCTTGTTAATCACACTATTAAGCCAAACTATTTTTTGTAGTGCCGTCTGCAGTTTTTCCAGCCAACCAACTCACACACAAATATAAAAAGTAAGCGATTTATATGTATATATTTTCCTTTATTTCCAAATGTATGTGCTTAGACGTGTAGGGCTGCAGGTATTTGTTTTTCTTTCTCGACACGCACATCACAGAAGAGGCACAACCTAAAAGAGAGATTAACAACGGAATGAGACGTCGACGACTGCCAAGTGCGCACATTAAATTGCAAACTTGTTTTCATTTCTTCTTTGAGCTCGCTCACTTACAAAAACAAAAACAACAACAGCGGTAAAGACAGCAAGTGATACAAGGCACGTACATTCCAAATGCGACGAGAGCTTAAGAGAGTCGCACAGCAGCACCGAAAGAAGAGAACGATCACTCACTCGCTGCCTGTCCTGCCTGTCACTAATGTTATCTCGCTCTGGCACTTGTAATAAACGAGTGCAAGCCAGAGAGCAAAGAGAGCAGCAGCAACAACAACCACAACAAGAGCAAGAGCAAGCAACGGGCAACCACTTGAAAGCAACTCGTTTCGATTTCATTTAGCAGATACCTTTTGTACGTTGATTAAGATACCTTGGGACTCACAGACAGACACACTGCAAGTGTCCCCCACACAAAAGAAACGGCAGCAAACAAACTGCATTTGCAAATAACGTACAATAAATTTAAAAAACACACAAAATTCAAAACCAGTGCCAATAAAATAAATATATATCAAAAATATTCCACAAATATCCAAAAATGTCTTGAGTTAAAGAGTCGAAGAACGCGTAAAGCGTATTTTGTGTGAGTGTGTGCGAGCGCACCCCAATACCAATGCAATCGAAGCACCAAAAGTAAAGTGGTTAAAAAAGGCATATTACAAAAATTTAACAACATTTCAAGTGCTGAAAACTGAACAACAATTTCGTGTGCGTGTGCAAAGAAACGACGATATGTGCCTGCAAGTGTGAGTGTGCCCACAAACACACACAAAAAAAAACACACTTTGATTGACAAAAACGTACTTATGTGTATCTATGTGCAACTAATATACTAGCTGTGGACAAAAAATAATATAATAAGCAGCAGCACCAGTAAAATATATAAAAAATCAACGTACAAACTGAGATGATTTTTAGCGAAAAAGCGAAAAGAAAAATGATCAAGCAGCAGAAGCAAAAACAATAATAACAACAACAATTGCGGAGAAGCCAATCAAAACAGCAGTTGTCTCGCTTCAACGCGCTCGACCACGATCGACGAGAGAGTGAGCCAGAGCGAGAGCGAGAGCAGTCACGGACGTGTGCGAGCAGCCAGCAGCATTGATTTGATTGCCTGCTTTTGCTGTCTTTGATTTTGCTTATGGCCGCCGACTGACCTGAGGTGCTCTCTTACATACAAATATTTGTACATACCTACATACATACATATATGCGAGCGAGTGAGCAGGCAGGCACGCACCCACTGAGACAACGCTTTGGCACCTGGCGCAGGAGTCGCTACTGCTTGCGGCACTTTCAATAAAAGAAAAAAAAATACAAAATTGGAAGCAACAACAAGGAACACAGTCTTCCGCCGCCCCGTCTCTCTCTTTATCTCTCGCGAAACCGAAACAGGGACAGAGCGAGCATACATGCTGCCTACCTTAACCCAATTAAAATACCATATTATTTAACAAAAGAAATTGTGTTATTTGCAATCAGCGCACACATACACATGCCAACGGCCAGAGAGCAACCGACAGTGAGATCGAGAGAGGCAGAGAGAGCGTAAATACTTTTTGAAAGTATAAAAAAATTTACAAATTACGGAAGTGAAATTCTCGAAACCGTGAAGAAATACAAATACAAAGAGAGTGTTGTGTATTGCCTGGCTGCATTTGAAGTCCGAAAACATTTATTTGTTGTAAGAGCCCAGCTTGAAAAGCGAAAGAAAAGCAAAAGAAAGACATTTACAATATAGAGAGTGTACAGGTGTGTGCGTGTGAGAGAGCAAAAGAGAGCTGTGTGTGCCCATGTGTGTGTCACGTCTTAGCAACAACGTACATTTCGCGTTTACGATTACAACATACTAAATTCAGGCATTATTTGCACAGAACCAACACAACAACAACAACACACGCAGGAGAGCAGAACTTCCAGGCAGCTTCCAGGACCAGGATACACTTCCACAAACACACACACAGCCAAGGTGTGCTTCCCCCTTCCAACTCCAAGTGCACACTTCCTTCCTTCCTTCCAGCCAAGAGAACCTTCCACGACTTCCAAGCTGGCCAAGAAACCCGAAATAAAGAAATCTTGGTAGAGCGGAGCAGCAACAGGAGCCACTGAAGCAATTAGCAAGATCACAAGAAGTTAATCGATCGAAGGAAAAGGAGTGGACGATATATCGCAATCCAATTGGCGGCTAGCTGCGCGCACGTTATGACCAATTCGATTGCGTCAACGAAATGCCTGCCGCCCAATGTTTTATCGACCGGCAACTATGGAATGTCCCAGAGCCACCGCTACAACAACGATGATAGCAAGGAGTACATCATTGTCAAGCTCACCGATTCCGCCTTCCGTGCGATCGAGGAGTATCAGCGCGATGACAATGCCAAGCGTTTGCAGCCCAATCAAAGGGCCAAGATCCAGTTTACTGGCAACGACGGCATCATTCACTTCCCGTCGCGTCCACCAGCAACGGATCCTAATGGCAATGCTAATGGCAATGACAGCGGCAACGGCGGCGGCGGCGGTGGACGAAAATTTGAGTTCACCATCAACAATATGGAGGGAACGCTGGAGTGCGTACAGCAGCAGCAACAGAACCTGGGAGTCCTCGGTGCCGTCACCCTGCGAATGCGGATCCATGCGAACGACGATGTCTACGACACGACACGCACAAAAATGGCCAAAGCCGAGGAGACGGAGAAGAGCAAGTGCATACGAGAGATTAAGCCAAATCAGTCGGATATTGGGCGTAAGGTGAAGAAGCCGGCGTCCTCAGTGTCATCCTCCTCCGCCTCCGCCTCCGCCTTCTCCGCCTCAGCCGCAGCTTCAGCCTTCTCCTCCTCAAACTCCAATTCTGGTTCGACGACGACGGCGGCCACGGCATTTCACCATCACAGCAACAGCAACAACAGTGGGAACAACAGCAGCAGCAGCAGCAATAGTTTTAATAGCAACAACAACCATAGTCGTAAGTTAGGTTCATCGCCATTTAATGGCCTAGGCGTAGGTTCCTCCAGCTCCTCCTCCTCCGCCGCCGCCACCGCCGCCGCGTATGCCTCACGTTCGCCCAATCCCAGCACGCTGGGCGGCAGCGGCACAGTCAATGGTCGCTACCACAGCGCCAGCAGTAGCGGCGGCGGTGGTGGAGCAGCCACCTCGCTGGCCTCCACGTTTGCCAATGGCATCTCGCACGGCTACAATATGAGCGGCAGCTCGCCAAGGGATGCAATGCCAGCGGCGGCGTCAGCATCAGCCATTAACTCCTCTTCCTCGGCGAACGGACGCAGCAAAATGCAGCAAGGAGGTATCACCTCGTCCTCGTCCTCCAGGAGTGCCAACAACAAGTCTTCGGGCGCCAACAAGATGTCGGATGTGTCTAGGCGCAACATACGCGAGCGCCTGATCCATTTGCTGGCCCTTAAGGCGTTCAAGAAGCCGGAGCTGTTTGCCCGCCTGAAGAACGAGGGCATTCGGGATCGGGAGCGCAACCAGATTACCAACATACTCATGGACATTAGCACCATGGCGCACAACACGTACAATCTGCGCCGCCAGATGTGGAACGATGTGGACGAGAACTGGCAGTTCTTTAGCGAGCAGGAGCTGCAGCAATTGAAGCGCCGCAAGCCCCAGAATCTGACGCCTCCGATGAGCTCGGATGCGGGTAGCTCGACGTCTGGCCAGAGTCCCACATCGACGCACACGGGCAGTCCGCCGCCGCCCTCAAACAGCGGCGGCGGCGGCGGTGGTGGTGGTGCAGGCGGCTCTGGGCCTGGAGGAGCCGGCGGCAGCATGAAGCGCACCAGCCTCGAGTACGACGAGACCATGTTCAGCACTGTTCAGCCCAAGAAGCAGCGCATCAGTCACTACAAGAAGGACACTCCGCCCTCGAGCACCTCGTACTCGTCCACCTCAGCCTCCGTTTCGATGTCGATGCTGGGTTCCTCGATGAACTCCAGCCGAAATCGTTACACGCCGCCGCAGCGTCAGCCTGGCCCGCTGGATGATCACAGCACCAGTGATCTTAGCTACAATGTGCTGGACAACATGGAGGAGTTTATGAGCTCGACGGCAGCAGCAGCAGCCACGCAGCATCAATCAGCGATGGACCAGCAGCAGCAGCAGCAGCAGCCACAGCAGCAACATATTCATCCAAGGAGCAGCAGTAGCAGCAGCAGCAGGCGAGGCAGTTCCTCAATTGGCAACGGTGGCTCGGCCAGCAATGGGGTGGGCGGAGGCAAGGACAAGCGCAACTCTACGGGCAGCAATTCGAGCAGCTCCAGTGGCTATGAAACGCAACAGGAACGGCAGCAGCGGACAACGGCGGCGTCAACGATGTCGGCGAGCAGCCGCAGCACCAACAAGTCATCATCCGCCTCAGCCTCCTCTTCCTCCGCGACGACGCCTCCCAAGCTAGCGGCTAGCTTTGTGCCTGCTGCCTCGTCATCCGGATCCAGCAAGCAGCGAATGCCACCCCAGCAGAGCGACTACAGTTCGTCGTACAGCAATGGCAACAATGCGCAGCAGCAACATGCTGCCTCCAACAGTAAGAAACGGACGAGTAGCAGTAGTAGTGGTGGTGGTGCCAGTGGTCAGCGTCAGAGAAGTTCCAGTTCCTCCAACTCGGGCTATCAGCAAGTGCCACCACCTACCTCTACCTCCTCATCCTCTACGTCCTCCAAATCGCGATCCTCCCTCCAGCAACAGCACCAGCAGCAGCAGCAGCCACAGCCGCAAGTACATCATCAACAGCAGCAGCAGCAACAGGCGCCCCAGCAACAGCAGCAGCATCATTACCATCAGCAGGCCAAGCATCCATCGCCTACGCAACAATTGGCTGCCGCCGCTCATGCCTACGCGCAGGCCACGGCGGATGCGGATGCATCGTCCATGCCCCGCTATGACTTTAGCCAGTTCGTGCCCATCCAGTCGGTGGAGGGGCGGCGGCGGTACAAGACTGAGTTCGAGAGCGACTACGATGAGTACCGCAAGCTGTTGACCCGCGTTGAGGACGTACGCATTCGGTTCCAGGACTTGTCCGAGCGCTTGGAAAGCGCCCGTCGCAGTGACTCTGGCTATGGCGACTACGATCACATCAAGCATCAAATCGTGTGCGAATATGAAAGGATCAAGAACGATCGCACCGTTTGCGAGAACAAGCAAAGGTTCGACTACCTGCATGCCAAGCTGGCGCACATCAAGCAGCTGGTGACGGACTATGACAAGACTTTAATGACGGCAGCGGCGGCGGCGGCGCAGCAGCCTGTGGCTGCTCCACCAGCCCCGAAACCAGCGGTGACCGAGGCGGCCGACAGGCTGGCCGAGCAGCAGCGAAGGCAACACCATGCGGCGGAGACGATAGAACACCAGAGGCAGCATCAGCATCAGCAGCCAGAGCAGCAACGCCACCATCCCCAGCAGCATCATTCACAGGAGCAATACCATCCGCAGCAGCATCCTCCCCAGCAGCAGCAGCACGAGAGCGACTCGGATGACAGCTCGGACAGCTCGGATTCCAACGATGATGATGACGACGAGGACTGCGACGATTCCAACTCCAATACAGACGACGATGAGGCCCGCCGCTATTGATCCTGCTGGAACTGCTTCGATGACCCGATGACACTCATATATACATACAATCTGGAGCTGGAAACCACATCGAAGCATCGACCACTTCTAATCATTTGCAGCTCTAAGAAACACACTGAACCCCGCAATGTAAAAAGGAAAATACAAAACAAACAAAAAGGAAAAAAAAAACGTGGAAGAAACTATTACAACAAACTACAAACTAATATAATAAAAATGACGAAAAACAACACAAAAAAAATACAACAAACTACAAAACCGAAAAACACCAACAAAAACGTTCTAAATGCAAGAAAAAAACCTTTAAAAAAATGTTGAAACTATGTTAACAAAAACAAAACAAAAAAACTAAACAAAAATTACAACTTTTGCGTAAATTTTTTAAATATAAATTAAACTACGAGAATATATGTGTATGAACTATATATACACAGACACACATGATGAGTACATAACGAAGACGGAGGAAGGTGACGATGATGATGATGATGGAGGCGAAAATATACACGAGTTGTAGACTTAATTTTTCTGTTGAGCATATATACATATTGAGCAGCTTAAATAAGTAACTGAATGAAGGCAAAAACACAATGTTTTCCTTGCGTTTTCTGCGTGTAATAATTATTATTATTATTATTATTATATAATTATTATCAACTTTTAAATATAGCCTGTACGTTTTTCGTTTTTAAATCTAGACTCTTCTTATTTGTATTCTTGATTTTTGTTACAAACAACGGCAAACCACACTCAGACACATACACAACCACAACAACCACATACTACACACCCACTACACACACCTCATTCAACATTTTTTTTGCATTTTCGGGGCATAGCTTTTGTTTTAGATTTGTGTGTGTATAGAGAAGGAAGAGATTGAGAGAGAATGAGAGATAGCGGGCAAGCAGGCCCAAGGTCCAGTATCCTGCATCTCGGGATTGGGATCGGGCTGCGGCTGCGAGTAGAGTTAACTGATATTGAGCCAATGTTTGCCTAGGCCTATGATGACCACAATTAAATTCCGTAACCGACGAAACTGACACGACAGTTAGAGATAAAGATGATAGCACCGCAGAAACTGAAAAGGGAATCCAAGTGCACATAAAGGGAAAGGTAATTAAGGGGGTTCTGAAGGTTGTACGGGCCCTATATCCTGTTAAGCTTAACGTGGACTTTCGTTTCGACAAACTTTACTAAGGAATTAAATTAAATTTTACTTTAAATTAAAGTCAAAAGCCATAATACCAGTTTATTGATTCAACAAATCTAAACTACAGATCAAGGAATCGACTCCTAATGCTATATTCTATTCTCAAAAAGAATTACGATTACTGTACACCCTTAAACACCCTCCATTACCTATCCTTGAAAATGTGCAATATTCGGATCGGATGTGTGTAAATTATATATATTTCACTTTAGTGGTGTTGCATGCGGGCGTGCCTCTAAACAATAGACTGAAACTTTTTAAAAAACGGCTTGTGTAGTGAAGAAATTCTTTTGTTTTATGTAGATAACTATTATAGTTAATTTGTTATATATATACATATATTTGTGTTTTTAATTTTACACCGATTTTTGTTTGGCGATCGAAAAGCGTTCGTTCGTTCGTTGGTTTTATTTTGTACCATTTTAACGTACCTTTCCATCTGGGGGACCTTTTAGAAACGGAAACAACAACATTATTCATGTGTTTTATTTGCGGCTTCAGACACACGTTATTATTGCTCAAAAAACTATATATGAGAGGACTAATAGAAATGATATACTTAATGGTTGTATCACAGCTATATACTGCGACCCCTTGAGTTGTTTGCTTTTAGTTTTAGAGCAACTCTAAGCTTCCTTAAGTAAAATAGTAACGAAAACAAAAACCCAAAAGCAGACAGAAGTGAGAGGCGGTAGTAACGAAGATGAGGGAGATAGTAGTAACGAAGTCAGTCGCTTAAAAAGTATCAAATAATTTGCTGAAACAACTCTAGTGTCCAAAAATAAAAATCATGATAGGAAAACAAACAAGACGAAAGCATTGCGAAGAAGAAGGATATAAAATTGAAGAGAAGAACCATATGAAATTTTAGCTATTTCGTTGCAATATTTTTTATATACGATATTTAAGTATAGTCGAGGGGAGGGAAGGAAAAACAAAGAAACAAACAAACGAATGGGAAAATCAAATGAAACAATGATGAGATCAAGTTGCAAAAAATCAAGCGTTTAAAATCGATTCGTAGCAATTACAAAATCAAGAAAACAAAATCATATACAATTTATATACAAGAAACCTAAATATATACACCATATATATATTATATACAACATTGACATTTGATAAGCAACAAAACGAAAAAAACTTACTAGTTTTATAAAAATACATAAATGCCACGCCCACGCCCACAAAAACAACAACAACACACACACTCACAGACACACAGCAACCCATGAACTAACAAACACACAACAACCAGCAATTGAGAAGGAACTTATTAACGATTAATGATTAACGACGATTGTGTGTAAGCCGATAACACAGAAGGAGAAGGAGTAGAAACCAGATCAAGAGACATGAGAAAAATATTATTATTATTATTATTATTGTAAATCTAAGAGCAAAACCGCTGACAAGACCAGCAGAATGAAAAATCTTACAAAAAAACGAGATATTGTTATATACTAGTAATTATTAAGACCACAAACAAACAACAAACAAAAGAAGAAAGAAAGAAAACTTGACAAAAAAAGCATCAAAAGAAGAAAAAAAAAATAAAAAATAGAATCAAATAAAATATTGAATCGAAAAAAAGTACGCTTTGTTTTTATTATACTTTTGCAGGTTCTAAAAATTTAATCAGAAGTTTGGAAGTTAATAATGGGAGCCATTATTGGTTTTATAAACAATATTTTTGATTAGCAAAAGGAGCTACGTTTTTCGAAATGTGATAAAATCGACAATATCGACGATATTATCGAAGAATATCAGCAAAAGGTTTCTAATTTATTAGTCTTTTGCTTATCCGATAAATCAATCATCCTATCGATTTATTTTGGACCAAGTATCGATACAGTTTCGATATATTTAATGTTGCAGCCATCCTTACTGTGAATCTCAATTAAAGTGCTTTGAACATGAACCACGGTAAAACAAGGATCGTGTCTTTAGACACAGATCCTCTTATTTTAGAAGAACAAACCTATAATAAGCAAATATTTCTTCATTTTTAAACTCGTCTAGAAGAAGAAGAGGCGCAGGAGGACAATGCTCAGGTGGCGGAGCTCTCCAACGATTCCGATGCGCCTTTAAAGCCGAACGTAAGTGATAATCTTTGGCTCCATTTTAAGTCTTTATTGTAATAACAATTTATTTTTGGATTAGAATGACGAGGACGACGATTACGATCCCGAGGATAGTCGCAAGAAGAAGAAGGGCAAGAAGCGCAAGACCAGAAAGGGCGAGGAGAAGGGTCGCAAGAAGAAGAAGCGCAAGAAGAACGAGAGCGAGGAGGACAGTGACTTTGTCCAGCAGCAGCACGATGAGGAGGTGGAGTATCCCAGTACCTCGAAGCGTGGCCGCAAGCGCAAAGAGGAGAAGCAGGCGGCCAAGGAGAAGGAATCATCGGCCTCATCGGGTAAGAACAAACAATTTCTAAACCATTCATCCCATTCATACTTTTCTCACCTTAATTTATCTCCTTTTGCAGGCATGCCTTCCGTGGAGGACGTGTGCTCAGCCTTCAGCGTTTGCGACGTCGACATCGAGTACAGCGAGGAGGAGCTGCAAAGCCTGACCACCTACAAGTCTTTCATGCAGCACGTGCGTCCCATTCTGCAAAAGGAGAACCCCAAGATCGCTGCGCCCAAGCTAATGATGCTGGTTGCGGCCAAGTGGCGTGAGTTCTGCGAGAGCAATCCTCACATCCAGCAGGAGGGCAGCTCTGCTGCCGCTGGCTCTGGCAATTCCGGTGGACAAGCACGCAGTGTGGCCGGTGATGAGGCGGGCGATGAACCGCGTTCCTCACGCTCCTCTCGCAACGAGAAGCCCGACGACATCTACGAGGAGGCAGTCGAGGAAGAGGAAGAGGAGGAGGAGGAAGAGCTGAAGAAGCCACGACGCAAGCGAAGCGGACGCGGCAAGAAGGGACGCCGACCCTCGGGCAAGGTGCCCACGTTAAAGATCAAGCTGGGCAAGCGCAAGCGCGACAGCTCCGACGACGAACAGGACGCCAGCGGTGCTTCCGAACGTGACTCGGATCTGGAGTTTGAGCGCATGCTTCAGAAGTCGGACGATAGTGCCGACGAGAAGGAAGCGGCGGCAGCACCATCGGGCTCCTCGTCCAAGGCAGACAACTCGGCTGCTCCAGCTGCTGTCCAAGATGATGGCGCTCCTGTGGTCCGCAAGAAGGCCAAGACCAAGATTGGCAACAAGTTCAAGAAGAAGAACAAGTTGAAGAAGACAAAGAACTTCCCCGAGGGCGAGGATGGCGAACACGAGCATCAGGATTACTGTGAGGTGTGCCAGCAGGGTGGCGAGATCATCCTTTGCGACACTTGCCCGCGGGCCTACCATTTGGTCTGCCTGGAACCTGAGCTGGACGAGCCGCCCGAGGGCAAGTGGTCGTGTCCGCACTGCGAGGCTGATGGCGGGGCTGCCGAGGAGGAGGACGATGACGAGCATCAGGAGTTTTGCCGCGTGTGCAAGGACGGTGGTGAGCTGCTCTGCTGCGACTCCTGTCCCTCGGCCTATCACACTTTCTGCTTGAATCCGCCGCTGGATACCATACCCGACGGCGACTGGCGCTGTCCACGCTGCAGTTGCCCGCCGCTCACCGGCAAGGCGGAGAAGATCATCACCTGGCGCTGGGCAGTGCGTGCCGGCGGCGACGATGGTCCCTCCACGTCCAAGGGATCGAAGAGCAGCGGCAATACCCGCGTTCGCGAGTATTTCATCAAGTGGCACAACATGTCCTACTGGCACTGCGAATGGGTGCCAGAGGTGCAGCTGGACGTCCATCATCCGCTGATGATTCGCTCGTTCCAGCGCAAATACGACATGGAGGAGCCGCCCAAGTTCGAGGAGTCACTGGACGAGGCGGACACTCGCTTCAAGCGCATCCAGCGGCACAAGGACAAGGTGGGCATGAAGGCCGACGAGGATGATTCCGAGCAGCTCGAGGAACGCTTCTACAAGAACGGCGTGAAGCCCGAATGGCTCATCGTGCAGCGTGTGATTAATCATCGAACGGCGCGGGATGGCAGCACCATGTATCTGGTGAAGTGGCGCGAGTTGCCGTACGACAAGTCCACGTGGGAGGAGGAGGGCGACGACATCCAGGGTCTGCGACAGGCCATTGACTACTATCAGGATTTGCGAGCTGTCTGCACCTCGGAGAACACACGCTCGAGCAGCAAGAAGAGCAAGAAGGGGCGCAAGTCGAAGCTCAAGGTGGAGGATGACGACGATCGACCGGTGAAACACTACACGCCGCCGCCGGAGAAGCCCACCACGGACCTGAAGAAGAAGTACGAGGGCCAGCCGGCCTTCCTCGAGGGAACGGGCATGCAGCTGCATCCCTACCAGATCGAGGGCATCAATTGGTTGCGCTACAGCTGGGGCCAGGGCATCGACACCATCCTGGCCGACGAGATGGGTCTGGGCAAGACGATTCAGACGGTTACCTTCCTGTACTCCCTGTACAAGGAGGGCCACTGCCGCGGACCCTTCCTCGTGGCCGTGCCCCTGTCCACGTTGGTCAACTGGGAGCGTGAGTTTGAGCTCTGGGCACCTGATTTCTACTGCATTACGTATATCGGCGACAAGGACTCGCGTGCGGTCATTCGGGAGAACGAGCTGAGCTTCGAGGAGGGCGCCATCCGGGGCAGCAAGGTGTCGCGCCTGCGCACCACGCAGTACAAGTTCAACGTGCTGCTTACCAGCTACGAGCTGATCTCCATGGACGCCGCCTGTCTGGGCAGCATCGATTGGGCGGTGCTGGTGGTGGACGAGGCCCATCGCCTGAAGAGCAACCAGAGCAAGTTCTTCCGCATCCTCAACAGCTACTCCATTGCCTACAAGCTGCTGCTCACCGGAACGCCGCTGCAGAACAATCTCGAGGAGCTGTTCCATTTGCTCAATTTCCTGAGCCGCGACAAGTTCAACGATTTGCAG
Source organism: Drosophila orosa (assembly GCA_018904745.1). Taxonomy (NCBI): domain Eukaryota; kingdom Metazoa; phylum Arthropoda; class Insecta; order Diptera; family Drosophilidae; genus Drosophila; species Drosophila orosa. The sequence goes on along the minus strand of JAEIIH010034973.1, from coordinate 8,278 downwards.
GCCTTCCAAGGCGAGTTTGCGGATGTGTCCAAGGAGGAGCAGGTGAAGCGTCTGCATGAGATGCTCGGACCGCACATGTTGCGTCGCCTGAAGACGGATGTGCTTAAGAACATGCCCTCGAAATCGGAGTTTATTGTTCGCGTGGAGCTGTCGGCCATGCAAAAGAAGTTCTACAAGTTTATTTTGACCAAGAACTACGAGGCTTTGAACTCGAAGAGCGGCGGCGGCTCCTGTTCGCTGATCAACATCATGATGGACCTGAAGAAGTGCTGCAACCATCCGTACCTCTTCCCCTCCGCCGCCGAGGAGGCTCCCACCTCTGCCGGCGGCCTTTACGAGGTCAATTCACTGACCAAGGCTGCCGGCAAGCTGGTGCTGCTCTCCAAGATGCTGAAGCTGCTCAAAACGCAGAACCATCGTGTGCTCATCTTCTCGCAGATGACGAAAATGCTGGACATTCTGGAGGATTTCCTCGAGGGCGAGCAGTACAAGTACGAGCGCATTGATGGTGGTATTACGGGCACCGTGCGCCAGGAGGCTATCGATCGCTTCAATGCACCCGGAGCCCAGCAGTTTGTCTTTCTGCTGAGTACACGAGCCGGTGGTCTGGGCATTAATCTGGCCACAGCCGACACGGTCATCATCTACGACTCGGACTGGAATCCCCACAACGATATCCAGGCCTTCTCTCGTGCCCATCGTATCGGACAGGCCAACAAGGTGATGATCTATCGCTTTGTCACCCGCAATTCGGTGGAGGAGCGCGTGACGCAGGTGGCCAAGCGCAAGATGATGCTTACGCATTTGGTGGTGCGTCCCGGAATGGGCGGTAAGGGAGCCAATTTCACTAAACAGGAACTGGACGATATCCTGCGCTTTGGTACCGAGGATCTGTTCAAGGAGGACGACAAGGAGGAGGCCATTCACTACGACGACAAGGCGGTGGCCGAACTTTTGGATCGTACAAATCGTGGCATTGAGGAGAAGGAGTCCTGGGCCAACGAGTATCTGTCATCGTTCAAGGTGGCCTCGTATGCCACCAAGGAAGAGGAGGAGGAGGAGGAGACGGAGATCATTAAGCAGGATGCCGAGAACTCTGATCCCGCCTACTGGGTGAAACTGCTGCGCCACCACTACGAGCAGCATCAGGAGGATGTCGGCCGCAGCCTGGGCAAGGGCAAGCGTGTGCGCAAGCAAGTCAACTACACCGATGGCGGTGTTGTGGCTGCAGACACTACGCGGGACGATTCCAACTGGCAGGACAATGGCAGCGAGTACAATTCGGAGTACTCGGCGGGCTCGGATGAGGATGGCGGCGATGATGACTTTGATGACCAGAATGGCGGTGGCGAAAGGAAGGCCAAGCGTCGTTTGGAGCGTCGCGACGATCGTCCGCTGCCCCCGCTTCTGGCTCGCGTCGGCGGCAATATCGAGGTGTTGGGCTTCAATGCCCGCCAGCGGAAGAGTTTCCTCAACGCCATCATGCGCTATGGAATGCCTCCGCAGGATGCCTTCAACTCGCAGTGGCTGGTGAGGGATTTGCGTGGCAAATCCGAGCGCAACTTCAAGGCGTATGTGTCGCTGTTTATGCGCCATCTGTGCGAGCCGGGAGCGGATAATGCCGAGACCTTTGCCGACGGCGTACCGCGCGAGGGTCTCTCTCGCCAGCACGTGCTCACCCGGATTGGGGTGATGTCACTCATCCGCAAGAAGGTGCAGGAATTCGAGCACATCAACGGTTACTACAGCATGCCGGAGTTGATCCTGAAGCCTTGCGAACCGGTCCGCTCTGCTCTCAAGCAGCAGGATGCGGCGGCAGCGCTGGAGGCTCCGCCAGCTGGCGGTGCCGTCGTTAAGGTTGATGTGGACAAGAGTGCCACCACAAGCAACAGCGCCACACCCGCCACCAGTGCGGCACCCAGTCCAGCGCCAGCATCGGAGAAGGGCGACGAGAAGGAGAAGGAAAAGGACAAGGACTCTGAGAAGGAGAAGGAAAAGGAGAAGGCCTCGCCGGAGAAGAGCAGCGAGGTGAAGCAGGAGCAAGAGGCTGAAGGCGGCGACAAGAAGCCCACGGATGTTAAGGTAGAGCAATCGGCCGAGGAAGCTTCCTCCGCCGGTGACACAAAGCCAGAGGCAGCCGAAGTCAAGGCAGAGGTGGCCAAGACAGAGCCCAAGGAAGAGGCCAAGGACCCTGAGCTCAAGGAAGAACTCAAGACCGAAGAGGAGGATATCAAGGAAAAGGACAAGGAGAAAGAAAAGGAGAAGGAGAAGGAAAAGGAAAAGGAGAAGCTTGAGGACAAGAAGCCCATCGTAGAGACAACCACAGTGATTGACGATGACGACGACGATGTGATGATCGTGAAGGAGGACGGCGAGCTAGAGAAACCCAGCGCCAGTTCGCCCAAAGATCACAAGGCAGCCGTGGCCGCCGCTGCTGCTGCCGCTGCAGCATCTGGAGCTGGTGCCACTGGCGCCGGCAAGGCCGGTGTGGAGGACAGCTTGGAGGTTCTAAAGCGCAAATTCATGTTCAACATTGCCGATGGCGGCTTCACCGAGCTGCACACCCTGTGGCTCAACGAGGAGAAGGCAGCTGTGCCCGGCCGGGAGTACGAGATCTGGCATCGTCGCCACGACTACTGGCTGCTGGCCGGCATCGTTACCCATGGCTATGGCCGCTGGCAGGACATCCAGAACGACATTCGCTTTGCGATCATCAACGAACCGTTCAAGATGGACGTGGGCAAGGGTAACTTCCTGGAGATCAAGAACAAGTTCCTCGCCCGCCGCTTCAAGCTGCTGGAGCAGGCTCTGGTCATTGAGGAGCAGTTGAGGCGTGCAGCCTACCTAAATCTGGCACAGGATCCCAGCCATCCGGCAATGTCGCTCAACGCCCGCTTCGCCGAGGTCGAGTGCCTGGCCGAGTCGCATCAGCATCTCAGCAAGGAGTCGCTGGCGGGCAACAAGCCTGCGAATGCGGTGCTGCACAAGGTGCTCAACCAGCTGGAGGAGCTACTGTCGGACATGAAGAGCGATGTGTCCCGCCTGCCGGCCACATTGGCACGTATTCCGCCCGTTGCCCAGCGCCTGCAAATGTCCGAGCGATCGATCCTCTCCCGTTTGGCAGCCACGGCTGGCAATGCCTCGAATGCAGGTGGGTTTTCTATTCAACTTTTGAGGGTTTTTTTAATTACAAAATAACTAATTCTACCTTTTCTTTTGCAGCTCAATTAATGGCGCAATTCCCGGCTGGCTTCCAGGGCACAACATTGCCAGCATTCACTGGCGGACCGGCTGGCAATTTCGCCAATTTCCGGCCACAGTTCTCGGTGCCCGGTCAGCTATCGAATAATTCCGGCGCCTAAGCAACTCTCCTCAATAATAATATATCTACGTTAAGCGCATTCGTATTCGTATTCCATGCAAATCTATACTTTACTCTCGAGCTAAGAATTTAAATTTCAACAACACAACACACACACACCCACGTAACGTAACGTACATATATATATATATATTTATGATAATCATTTGCAATGAAATCTCGATATGGTCGCGTTCACACAAATAATACAAAAATTCTACATGTTCTGACACTTGACGGAATGGCGGAAGGAGTTGGTTGGTGGCCTGGCTTCCAGTTACGACACTGATATGCTCCCCGGGGCGGATCTCGCGGCCAATTCACACATACGACAAGTTTAAATAATTATTCTTACTTACATTACTTACTATGTGATTACAACATAATCTAGATACAATATATAAATGTATTGAATTCCATTGCAATGAATGCGACATTGTTTTACTCACTGGGAGGCTGAAATGTAATTAACCACAAAGAAACACTTTAAAACTTGCTTTGCATTTGGTTTAAGCGATAAAAGTTGCGTTTTATTCATAGCTTTTCGTTTCGTTTCGAATATATCATCATGTTCCATGTCTGTATATTAATATAAATTAGTCAAGTTCCGTGTATATATATCTGTGGGGTGTGTATATATATATATATAATTTGTAAATATCAAATACATAATCAGTAGACATATCTGCAATACTTATTTCGCTTCGATAACCATGTAAATACGTAATGAGTCTGCAATGAAATTCGTGCCACGCCTTGATATACATATTGCTGATCCGTGTGATTAATATCAAAAAAACTGTCTACGACAATATTTTGCACCTTTTGCTATTTACACACAACAAAACAAAAAAGACACAAGAAAACAATTACAATTACCAATTACAAATCATAAATTACAAGTTATAAATGGAATAGCTGTGGCACTGCGAGAGCGCCTAATACAAATACACTTTAAATTATACAATTATATACAACAAAAACAAGGGACAGAAACAGGAGGAAACCAATTAAACGTAAAAAGTATTTACAAGCTGAATATTATGGTACATGCTCTGGCAAAGAAGGTAGAATTAGGGCTTACGACTACAATAATTAAGGGACTAAATAATTAATAGCAAATATTTCCAAACTGAGCTTAAAATAGTAAATAACAAAACGCTCACACACACTTATGAGGCGAAACAAAAGCACAAGAACATATTTTTAGGGGGGATAGAGGGTGTAATATATATATAATAGAGTCCTTCATAGCCAGGATGATGATGTTCGGTACACGGTTATCATCATCAGTTAGGAAATTGAGCACAGCTTCTTCAGCTCGCCCTCGGTCTCGTCCACCTCGAGCTGCAGGCCGGCGGCGGCATTGGGAAGCGCCCGGCCCTCGATGTTGGGTAAATACGGTTCGTAGTCCAGTCCCTTGCGCTCGTAGAATAGGAGATAGGCGGCACTGGGGTCGATGACGGGTGGCTTTTGTGATATTTCACGGCAGGAGCTGTCGTTGTAGCAATACCAGGAACCAGTTGCATTCGCTGCATAGGAAATGTAGTGGCCACCATTCAGCATGCCCGAGTGAGACTGCAAGCAAAGAAAATAATAGGAGATAGTGTCTTTCTATTAAGTTAAAAGATAAGTTTGCAGACTCACCACCACTGCATAGAGCCTGTATTTGGGATCAAACTCATCCACCTCCGGCTTGAGGCGATGCTGGTGATAGTCCTCGAACTCGCCATCCACTATGGGCGTTTTCGTGAGACTCGTCGAGATGAGACGTTGTCGTCTCCTTGCCGCATTCATCGTTTTGCTCTGCCGCAGAATATTATTCCCGCCTGTTGCCGGCTTCGTCTGCGTCTCCACCTCCTCATCCTTGGTGCCCGCATCGATTTCGTCCAGTTCGCTGACAACATCATTGCTTGCCAACGTCTGCGTCTGCATTACCACATCTCCCCCTCCATCCGTTTGCAGTTCCTGCAGCTCCTTGTGCCGCAAAATCGTCTCCTGAGGCACAGAGGCTAAATAAGGCGTTGGATCGAAGTCGTCGAAGGGGAAGTGCACCACCTTCTGCGACTTGACCCATTTGCCATTCACGCAGTTAAAGCGCTTCAAGTGAACAATCTAAACGAAAGAAGGTTGGTTATTGGCTGAGCGTTTAGGGACCTTCAAGAGACTCACCAAGATTGGAGGCAATTTCCAGATCTGCAGCTTCTTTGTGGCCGGCTTCTTGCCCTTGCAGTGACTGCAGTGATACCACTGCTCCAGCTGCTCCTCCGAGGTGAAGGCACGCAGGCAGTGATTCAGATCCACGGGCTCCACCTGTTCCCGCCGACTTATGGCAATGGTCTCGTGATCCACCCACAGCTGGAAGCCATCAGGTTAGTACTTGAAAATACTCTCTAATCAAGTTGGACTTACCCGCTCCAAGGTGCTCTGATAGCGTAAATGCAAGGCGGTTGGATCCCAGTCGATGGCAATGGTAAAGTCTTCGAAATATTTGGTTGTCGGCGTGTACGACAACGAGGCGGTGTACTCCGGCGTCGTGCGCTTGGCCTCCAGATTTGGTAGCGATGGGAATTTAGCATTCATTTTCGGCGTTGTTGAATTGCCTAAATAAGAGATTTAAATAATATTTAATCAGTACTATTAGCAGTCTAATTTCTTTAATAAGAACTGGCAAAACACTTTCTCAAGTTCTCTACTTACTGGACGCGGCATTGCTGATGGGCGGCAGGGCTCCCTGAAGCACATAGTCATTGTTGCAGCGTATCTCACAGCCGCGACAGAAACTCGACCATGGGCAGATGGCACAGGTCAGACCGTCCGCCTTGACCGCACGCAGCGTGAAGGGAAAGTCGTAGCCCAAGCTGTCGTCGCTGTAAACAAAGGAAATTCTTAAACCAATTCGATATTCTCTACAATTTGCTGTACTTACCAATCGGCGGCATGATTCGCCTGCTCGGTGGTGGCGGGCAAAGGACTAAGCAACCGGCTCACCTGCAACCACACAGCGCAGTATAGATCCTTGTGGGTGCCGCCCTCGTTGTTGGGGATAAGCAGCGGCACACCAAATAAACTGGGCCGCGTCTTGTGGTAGGAGAGGAAGTAGCTGTCGTGACGGGTGATCTTGCGGTGCACGGCCACCAGATATTTGCCCGGCTTGTGGGGCTGCGAGGAGCGGCGCGAGTAGACACCGCTGCTGGTCTCCGGCTGTGAGGTGGTTATCTGATCCTGCTGATCTGGCTGATCCTCCTCGTTGCCCTCCTCCGCCTGCTCATCAACATCCGCATCGAGGCTGGCGCCCAGCGTGTGCCCCGTTGTGCTTAGGCCACTTGAATCGTTGGGTGACGTCCGATAGGAGCTATCATCGCTGCCACTGCCATGCCGGCTGCTGCTGGCAGGCGCCAGATCGACGGCCATCGGAATGGGCTCCGTCAGCGAGCTCTCCATGGAGTTCTCGCCGGAGTGATTGGTGTAGGAAATGGAGCTGGTGTTGCTCTCCGTGTGCAGCAGCTTGGCGGCGGACACGCGCTTCTGCTGGGCGGCCGTGTTGCCGTGCATGAAATTGTTCTCCGGACTGGAGCTTAGGATGAGCGACTCCTGCACCGAGAGTTGGCATTAGTTTAGATTGGGTTAAGTTCGGGGTTAGTTTTTGGCAGGGTGTCGATAAGGTGTATGAGGGAGTGTGTGTGTGTGTGTGTGGATGAGTGTATTAAAGCTTTGGGGTAACAACTAAATCAACCAAGGGTCATCAATCAACTGGAAAATGTACAATCTACCATTCAGGGATGCCAAAGAAGTTGAATTTTTATTTATATTTAAATTACGTTCGATATTAAGACCTTGCTTTATTAATTTCAATTTCTCAGCCAGTTCTGTGACATCCCTGACATCTTTAGTTCTAGGGAATTAAACGCTCAACTTCCAAGTTCTACATTTAATTTGTACAAATTGCTTAATTGCTGGTGTTTAAAATATAACTTTGGTTTATTATAACCTTGCAGGGTATTACAATTTTAGACAAAACCTTGCCAATCAGTGGAAGGAGTGATTTCCGACCCTATAAATCGTATATGTTATTGATCAGCATTAAAAACTGAATCGATCTAGACATGTCCACAAAGAATTTATTTTTTAGCCATTTTTTCAAAATTTGATAAGGGGTTACATCATTAAAATTTGCAAAATTTGCGAAAATTTTTAATTTTTTAAAATGGTGAGTTATGTACACAGTTTTATCAGTCGTGTGAAAAGTAACACAAAAAAGCTTTCCGAATAGAAATTAATGAATTTTTGGCTTAGTTATGATCAAATTTTAAACTTCAAGGTTATAGATATTTCGGTTTTCCGAAGTAAGCTTCCATTCTTGTTTTTGGATTAATTTGTAAAGTGTCGATGGAAATTGTGACACAGAAGTCCTAGTTATATCTTTAAAAACCTATTAATTCGTGAATTCATGAAGTGTCTTTGGAAACTGTGACACAGAACTCCTAGTTATATCTTTAAAAATCGGTTAATTCGTTAATTCGGGAAGTGTCTGTGGAAATTGTGACACAGTAGTCCTATTTATAGCTTTAAAAAGTGATTAATCCGTAAATTCAGAAGTGTGACACAGAAGTCTTAGTTATAGCTTTAAAAATCTATTAATTCGTTAATTCGTGAAGTTTCTGTGGAAACCGTGACACAGAAGTACCTATAGCTTTAAAAATTTATTAAAAAGGTGTCTAAAAGTATGTCTAAACATTTTAAATTCACAACTCTGTAAATTTTGTTTTCTTAAGCATTAAATGCAGTTAATTTGAATGCAGCTACAGCAATGCAGATGGAAAAGATTTCTAGAACTTTGATTCTATAATTGATTTCAAATCAATTAACATTGAATATAAATTATTAATTATTGTGCTTTCAAAAATATGCAAATTT
>JAEIIH010034971.1:0-18928 GCA_018904745.1 Drosophila orosa | reverse complement strand
TTACATAATTGTATTTATTTTTAATTTAATCTCATAAATAAGTTATAAAAATTGTTCCTAATTAAAAAGATATGCTATAATCATTGAATTCCTAACTCCAATTTGTCAACCATGTTTCATGTTAATTTACAAAGGATCTGAATTGAATTTTAATTAAACCTCTACAAAACCAGTATACCCTTAACCTCTAGATGGACAAGGGGCATAAAAAGTAGCATACTGTAAATCAAAAAGTAACTTGCCTGCCATACGGATGTCATCCGTTGCAGATCGTTCGAGCGCAAAATTTAACAATGACACAAACGCACACAAAGTTTGCTGTGGGCGGTGTTCGGTGTTTGGTGTTTGGTGGGTGGCAGGCTGGCTGGGTGTTGCCACATGCTCATCACCAGCCTCCACCCTGCCTCTCAGTTCGTTCAGCACAAGATAATACCTAAACACACCTAAAAACCTACGGACAAGGGCTTTGGCTTTGGCTTTCGGCTTTCGGCCTTTTGGCAGCAACATGTTTGCCATAGGGGCCAGAGAGAGAGAGAGAGAGTTGCTCATGCAGAAGCTGTCATGTCCAGCACTCGGTACATCCCAGGGCAGGGTGGGTTAAATAGTGAGTTTAGAGGGTTAAGGGGGGTGATGGCCAGGGTGGACCGTATACGGCAACACTTAAAAGTCACACGGGCGTGGCAAGTTAAATGAAATGCACAATTGATGTGGCCATTGTGCGTCTCCGCTGCCATTGTGTAGGTGATGTGAATGGTCCTTTTGGCGAAGGTCCTGCGAGTGACAGGATGTGCGTGTAGGCCAAGCAGAGGCTTGGGGGAAACCAAGGAGCCAGACCAGGCATACCTGCTCCAGATGATAGCTGCTCGCTCCTTGGCTGCTTCAACTCTTTGTCAAATCAAGAAAAAAACAGGGAGAAACTGGGAAGCTCTGACAACAGCTGTCGCTCTCTCGCTTAACCCTTGGCAAACAAAAAAAAAACAGAGGGTTAAGGGGAAAGCAATGTGGCAACAAGCAAAGTGTAAAAAATTTCAATCAATAACCGTAACGATAACATTGTCAGCAGGAACAGCATTTCCAGAAGTGAGAAGATGAGAAAGTCGTGGAAAGTAAGTCGAATATCAAATACACTTTTTATGAAGTCAAGGACTGCATATAAATTATATAAATTATTTAATGAAATCCGCTCATCTATAAAATCCTTCTCTTTGACTCAATAATTATCAAATAGTTAGAGCGCTAAACGGTGCAGATTCTGGCGCAGAGATGCAGCAATTTATGAATAAAGAGGTCTTACCATTTTAAATCCCACTCGTTTCCCTAAAAAATACTAGTACCATTTTCATACCTCCAAATTAACCATAAATCCCTTATATTTATGCCAAAGTCATTGATATAGCCAATACATACGTCTAAGCAAACACAAATCTCCAAAGTTCGTGCAACTCTTTTGGCGTACATTTGCAATAAATTTTGCCGCCTGTTGACAAGCCGCAAAGTATGCTTTAAAATGGCTAAACCCGTGCCTCCTGCAATCCTGCAGGACGCAGGTCGAAGGAGGCGGAGCGGTTCAAAGGGGAGTACCGTTGGCAAACGCGATTTTTATCGCAATTCAATAGAGTTTCCGTTACATTACGCCGCCGTCCTTTGTCTCCAGCGAAACGGCGGAACTAACAGCGCCACATTTTGTATCCGTGCGACGTGTCAACGTGTATTGCTTCCGCTCGGATCGAGTTCCTACTCCTTCCCCAACTTTTCCCCAGGAAAAGACACATCCTGTGAATGTTATTGCTTCTGGGTGTTTGTTTGTGTTTCGTACTCTGTGCACCTTGTGCCAGGAGGCCAAGACACGCCGGGAATGTTATTGAAATTTTACGTTGTCTGCGATTTATTTTTTTTTTTTGCGGGTGGACTTACATACATTCAGTGGCAGCTGATTTATGGCCTGACGTGTGCAAAAAAGGTGTAATTAGGTTGGGCTTCATAGATATATATTTACCATATTAAAGAAGTACTAACCTACGCTCCTTAAAGTACTCTTCAAGGGGATGAGCTTGGCGTAATTAGCCCGCCACAAATGGGGTTCGTTAATAACCCATTCCCATTCCCATTCCCAACCCCCCCAAGAACGGAAAAAATCCATAAAAGGGGTTGACTGGATAAACTTTGTGCCTTCTTCTTTTATTTTTGTTTCAGCTCCCGGAAATTGAATTAACGTGCTCAGTCCCGCTGAAATGTCAATCCTGGAGACCACCTTGAGAGGCTCATTAGGATTCCGTTTCTGGCGGCGAAGTTATCTGCGCTTGTTTACCTTGAAATTAAAAATGCAAAGATTCCTTCAAGGATATTTCCTTTGCCAGCCCTTGGGCTTTCGGTGGCATCTGCAGCAGGCCAGTTGAATTATTTATGGCACTTGCCGCGAGAGAGAGAGCGGCGGCAGTCGAACAGAAACAGATTACAAGATTAAATTATTGTAACAAGAGCATTACGCAACTACTTTGCATAATTTACCGACCGCAGAAAGCAGGCAAGCGGCGGCGGCGGCGGCAGAAATAAAAACATTCATCTTGGCCCTAAGTCGGTGCTCCCTGGCTCGGTGATAAAATATGTATACAATAAGGTAGAGCTCTCCTGCGAGCGAGACCCTTATTTCGTAGGTGACAGTCGGGGTCCCACGAGGCGTATACGTAACTTGCAGTGTTTACAACAATTTGTCACTTTTGGCTCCCAAGGACTCAAGGAGTTGGATGCTGCTGATTCCAGACTCCTCGGGAATGCCTAATTTGCATTTTAATTTAATTTTTTCCATACCGCGAAATGTCAACAGACAGCAACGCGACTGCGAGTCACTTGCAGACATTTTGCTCACCCCTCAAAGGAGTCGTCCTTGTGCCGCCACCGTCTATGCCACCGGTTTTTGTTTGTCTTTCGCTTTTTCTTGGCGCACTTTTAATTGAGCCCTGCATATGCATGAGCCTGCGGCAACTCAATTAAAGCGATGGAAAAGCTTTGAACTTCAGTCTTGAACTTTCTTTGCGTGGCAACTCAGCGAAAATCAATGCTCAGCTTTCATCGATTGACAGGGTATAAAACCCAGGGATATTCTCTCGTAAAATAAAATGTATGAAGGGGAGCCATAGTCCGTAATCCGATCCAAGAGATACAGATAACCGCCGCTGCCGCCTCGCTCCACTTGAGGCTGTGACATAAATTCTGCAGAAATTGTCGGGGCCAACCAATCGTGCAACCGTTATTACCTGTTGACCTCCCTCCCGTGGTTCACCAGTCCTGGCGTGTCCTGGCCACTTGGCGACGGACGTGTTCCCACTGCGGCTGCATTCCGCTTCCGTCTGCGTCACGGCTCATAATTCTTTAAATTTATGAAGTGTAACCGGAGCGGAGTCTGGCTGCGTTTCGTCTGGTTTTGGTTAGGATTTAGCACAAAGGCGGAGAGGGAGGAGAGCTGGGCCTTCAAGGGGTTAAGCTGTGCAGAGTGAGAGATGGAAATGAATGCAGTTTCGTTTTAAAGAAATTATCTCTTTAAATATCTAATTTGTACCTTAAAAAGTAAACTCTTAAGTGGCAGATTAAAGTCTGTAGATATCTCTGTATCAACTCAAGCTCAATTTCTTATAAAGTCTGGTTAACCCAAGTCAGGACTTCCTGTTTGTGCCACCTTTTACCCCCAACTTCCGTTTGGTGTGCCGCCTTCAGCTTTATCTTCATCACGTGACGACACTCACCTAATTTGAGAGCAGCTCTTAATCTATGCACAATGAGATAAATACCTTTTGTGGTGTCGGCGGTTAGCCCGTAAAAGCCCCCACCTTAACCCACGTCAGCTCGTCTTAACCCCCCCTTTGGGTGTGCTGTGTAATCCGTGGGCTGTTACCGTTACCGAGGCACTTGGCACGCTCCCGAATTGCCACTTGAAGCAAATTGCCTGCGAGCGAAACTTTCGAGACTTTGGCACGAACATCTCGACGTTTATTACCTGAGATTCCCCCACCCGAAGGTCGCTTATCCGAGGCTGTTAATGTATTAATTTGAATTCTTTATGAGCAGAAAGCAGGTTGCCGTTGTTCGGGTCGAAATACTTATGTTTGACATGGCAAATTTAGTGGAAAATTGCCGCATGTCGCAAGTCTGCATGCAAGTGAAAAGTCTACGTGACTTTGTTGGCAAATAAAAAGAACGGGGAGACAAATTGGCCAGCTTCTCGAGGAACTCAAAACCCCTGAAATGGCCAGAAATTTAAAAAACAAATCACACCTACAAGTGGCCAAGACAAATTCCCCCCCAAGTCCAGACGACGGGCTGGCCATACCTTAGTTGTGTGTTTGGCCGGGACTCGGGACCGAAAGTCCTGCCGGTAATGGAGTGGACTTTATTTGGGCGCCTTGTTTGCTGCTCCACGCTTGAATGACCGAATGCCCGAATGTCCCGTACCTTTTGCGGCACGCTCCGGCGACGAGCGGCGCATTTGTCAGCCTCCGTCCGGATGTGGACTTGAATACGAACACGGACTGCCAAATGGATGGGGAATGCATGTGTTGTGCACTTGGAGAAATCTTTTAGCTGGAGTCGTGCTTGAAAGTAAATTTAAACATTTAAAAAATGTTACCCTTTCGAATTATTTGCAAAATCCCAAAACCACATATTTTTCTTAGATGTGTAGAAAAGCAGGCCAAGCAAACACTTTCATACCGAACTGTCACACGCCGACTCCACATACCTTTCCATTTCATTCTTTACTGAACACAGCACACAAGTGTAAAGTTTCCCTAAAACGTTTCCCCGTTGAACACACTGAATATTTTATACCTATTATTTTATTCTACATAATGAACAACGAGCTGCTGCTGCAGATATCCAAGGGCCTGGTTGTCCATGGCGTCTTGAATGGGAAAAGCCGAAATGATAAATTCAAGTCGGTCTACAGCCTGGACGGGGCACACATCCTGCCGCCTCTGGTGGGTATTAAATACATATAGCTAAATAAATATATTTCTAGTGAAGGTAATATAACTAACCTTCTCCCTATAACGCCCAGATGACCGACTCAAAACGGCTGGAGATGCAGCACCTCCGCCTGCAAGCCTTGGCCATAGAGGTGACCCTGAAGATGAACAAGTTGGCTATCGGGGAGAAGCAGATGAAGTGCCTGATGCCAAGCATGGTAAACGCCTCCACCAATACCGCCGAGAATCCCAATCCCAATCCCAGTCCCAATCCTGGTCCTGATTCCCAATCCAAACCCAATACCGTTCCCGTTCCCACTTCCGTGCCTGCTCCCATCGTCGTGATGGGTCGCTTCCGGCAGAAACTGCAGAAGTCGGAGACCTCGATCTTTGATCACAGCACAAAAGAGCTAGTAACGGTTGCTCCAGCCAAGACTCTGCCCATCTCAATAGTATCCCACGAGGTCATCGAGGATAAGCCGCAGCAAGCAGTGATCCTGCCCATGGAAACGGGCACCCTGAAGTCAAGCTGGGTGCCCAAAATTAGCCCCTGTGAGCCACTGCGTTGCTCCACCAGCACCATTGATCTCAGGGTGCAAACCGTCCAAAGGCGAATGCCAGAGCGGTCAGTGGTCTTTCCCACTTCCCCCCAGATCTCCGTATTTTCTTCCAAGAGACCGGGAACCACCACCAGCACCATTGATCTCAGGATGCAAAAGGGCCAAGAGCGAATGCCAGAGCGGCCAGTGGTCTTTCCCAGTTCCACCAAGATCCCCGTACTGGCTGAAAGCAAGCTTTGCAGCCGAATTCCCGTAAGGAGCCATCGACCAACGGTCCTGCACAAGCTTCAGCCTCCTCCTGAGATTTCTATGTTAGCGACAGGACTTAGATCCTGTCAGGAGCGGAATGGCATGAAGGCCGATAGTGCCAATGAGAGGCGCCGCAACTACGCGGCCAAGGTGACCATGAAGCGCAACGAAATTACCAAAAAGCGTGATGCGCTGGCCAAATTGAAGCCACCGCCGAGGACTACCAACCAACAAGTCCCCAAGAGCATCAGGACACCCATCAGGCGCATAGAAGCTGGAATAGAGGAGCCGCAAAAGGAACAGCAGGAGATTCGCTGCCAACCGATCAATCAGCAGCCGATATCGTCGAAGACTTACAACAACCAAGTCCCCAAGAGCATCATAACTCCCATCAGGCGGCTGGAAGGAGGGGAATCCCCGCTCGAACAGCAGCGTCTCCAAATCCATGAATTGATCCAAACTAATAACAATAATAACCAAATCCCCAAGAGCATCAGGACTCCGATGAGGCGCGTGGATGGAGGGGAATCCCCGCTCGAGCAGCAGCGTTTTCAAGGCCAGGAATCGTCTCACACTAATAATAATAACCAAATCCCCAAGAGCATCAGGACACCCATCATGGAAGCTGGAATAGAGGAGCCGCAGAAGGAACAGCAGGAGAATCGCGTCCAACCGATCAATCAGCAGCCAGTATCATCGCAGACTAACAACAACCAATTCCCCAAGAGCATCAGGACCCCCATTAGGCGCGTGGAAGGAGGGGAGTCCCCGCTCGAGCAGCAGCAGCAGCAAATTAATAACAATACTAACCAAGTCCTCAATGGCATCAGAAGTCCCATCAGGCGAGTGGAAGCTGAAATAGAGGAGCCGCAGATAAAGCAGCAGGTGAATCTCTTCCAACCATTCGATCAGCAAGCGGTGTCGTCAAAGACCATCAACGGTCAAGTCCCCAAAAGCATCAGGACACCCATCAGGCGCGTGGAAGCTGAAATTGAGGAGTCAGAGCTGCAGAAGCGGTGGAATTTCTTCGAATCGTTCTTTTCCCGCCAGGAGACCGAGCAGCAACGCCTCCAAGTCCAAATGGAGCAACAGCAGCAGGGACTGATCGACCAGCTGGTCGGCCAAATAGCCTCCAGTGACAGTCAGGACACCGCCAGCGAGGTAGTGGTGGAGCAGGATCAGTAACTGCCCGATCCCCACCGTCAAAAAAAAAAAATTCATCGTTCATCGGGAAGTCGGAAATTAAAGCCAATCGCCTTATCTTTGGCACGAATCACTTCAAATAAATATTAAAACTTTCGTATGACACGTAAGTGTCGGTATTACAGAAACTGTGTATAATTCGCATGGATGTCCCGAAAAATTCCCACAAAGAGTTTTGGTATTATTTTCTAAACATGACAATACAAATACCAAAATAAAAAAAAAAATTAAAACAACAATTTAGAGAACTCGTAATTATTTAAATGCAATCGATCTTTTGAATCCAAGTCCCCTGATGTGGGAAATTGCCAACCCAAAAGTATATTTAAAGTGTCTGGAATTAGTGCTCGATTCCGTTGATTTTTGCATTATTTTTTGGCACGTGAAGCCCCGGTAGCCTTATAGCATAATCCGCTGGTCCGCCGGTGGCCAAATATAGCGGGCACCGAGCGTCTCTAATTGCGCCCAACGTCTGCAGTTGCGCCACACAAGATGCCCCACTCCGGGAGCCCGGTCCGAAGGCGAATGCGAATGCGAATGCGAATCCGAACCGAATCCGGAGGTGGGGCCACCTGCCCGGGCGTCTCACGATGATGTCTCTATAAGCGATCCTCCGCCACCGCCGCTCTGCTGCCGCGGTGAAAATTTCGCTTGGGCCGTTTCACTTGGCGCGCCCATAACTCGGCGTGTTATTAAGTGTAAAAATTAAAATTTCATAAATTGTTATGCTTTATTTAGAGTGCGCCGAGCGCGGAGAGAAGGGAATTTCCCGCCTCTGCTTTTCCTGTTTTCCATCTTCCCATCTCGCAGTGTCGACGCGTGTGGCTCTTGTGTGTGATTTGCTCGCTTCGGAAGCTGGGCGATATTGAGACTTAAGTGGACATAATTAAAAGCACTTAAGAGTCGCCACAGATCGCACCGACTGAGATATACTATAGATGTGCCAGGCTACTGACGGAATTGTACATTGGATCTTGGCCAAATTTGCCAGGCAATTGGCAATAGTGGAAAGATCACAGACAGGGCCTAGATTAGTGACGATATTAAAGAGCTTTATCGAGGGGATCCTGTGAACCAATCTTAAATCGAAGGTAGAGTGGCTGGAACAATCTCTAATTTGTACTTTAAAATAAATTAATAAAAACCGATTTTATAAATATCGAATGATTACAAGATTTATCCAACTCTTCCTGAAACATAAATGACAAGGGCATCCCTTTCATCTCACCTCAGTAAATTCCCATACCCCCCATGGGATAATATCCACTGGCAAATGAAGTTGGAAATAGTTGGCTCTAATCTCTTGTTTTTTCACTTGGCTAATCACACGAGCAATGAGGAAAACTTGCACGAGCTGGCAAAAATGCCATGGAAATCATTTCGCGCCCTCGCTGGCTGGCAGGGGTTTATTAAATGAAGTGCACATGAAACAGGCCTTTGGATTTCATGACTAGAATAAACATAATCAAAGTAATAACTCGAGCAGCTTTTCCACCCTCCTCCATCCCCCTGCTCCACCTTCTGGGAAACATGTGAAATTAATCTTGTTTATGTTTGTGGAAAAAGAGGAACGAGGAGGCTTAAACTGAGGGAACCAAGAAAGTTTTCTCTAAAAGTTTTCGGTTGCCTTTTTGCGCAAGTTTTCTTTTCTCAGAGGGAGAGTTGGGGTGAAAAGTTTCCAGTTTCGAGTGAAAATAAATAAAATCGAATGATTTCACTTTTGTTCGAGGCACGTAAATAGTTTTGCCTTGCCACAGGGATAACCATTCAAGTGCAAATGCGAAATTTAATTAAAATATTTCTGAAGCGTTTAAAAAAAGCAAACTGAAAAGTATACAAAATGGATACAATTGTTGTTTTTATATTTCTAAGCAGAAATATATTGAAAATTTTAAATCAAGAGGAACGTTAGTAATTACTATAACAATCCAAATAAGATTTTAGAATTTATAGAAGATTTCACATATTTACTAGTAAAATAAAAGACTTTTCCGCACTTTAAACCGCAGGAATATGTATAAAAATTCCTTATATTTCCCTTTCCATGAACATTTACTTGTTTAAAAGACGATAAACAGGCGTGGCATCCATATTTACACTCTTGTGGGCGGTAGGTGTGTGCGATATATGCGTCTGTTCTACCCTTATCTCGGCATAATCTGCTTATTCGGCAACATAAGTGAAAAGTTCTGTCAACAAAATGGAAATCAGGAAAAATTTGTTTGCCGTTTAAATTCGATTTTGATCCTATTTATCCAGTAAATTGCAGCAATTGAAAGGATTTGCCAAGGAGTCGCTGCTTGTTTGATTTTCAAATTACCTTTCGCCGGCAGTATATTGACTGATGTGTGTCTGTGTGTGTGGGCGTGATGTGATGATTCGATGTTCGATGTGGTGCAAACACTTGTTAAAGCTGATCCAGGGCTTTAAGGAGCTGGCACACCATCGCCAGACCCCCGGGGGATTCGCCAGCTCCCCTGCTTTGGTGGAGAGATATTGAATTTCAATAGCTGCAGCTGCAGGAAATCACTTCCTGGCGACAAAGTAGACGAAATACGAATGGAAATCAGCCAGGATGATGGCCGGGGGAGGCGGCGAGCAAAACGCAAAAGGACGACGCGACAGTGGCCAAAGGAAAGAAGTCCCCAAGTGCGGGTCAAAGAAAATAAAACTTTATGCAAATGCGCCACTTTGGCCGTAAAATGAAATAGTCCCCGGCCAAATTATACCTTGATGCCTGATGAGGAGCTCCTTCCCCCTCCTTGGCCTCCTGTGTCTGGGCCAATTGTCCTGGAATTGAAACAAAAGGGACTCCATTTCGATTTGCTTCCTCCCTCTCGTACAATTCCAAATCCAGCTAGTTTGGGAACCCGAGCAGGTGACTTTAACTTGGCAAAACTTTTGCACTTTACAATTTACAATTTACCTAGATTCGGCGGGGCAAAGCTTTGTTTTCCCCCGGGGTGAACTTTTCCGGCGACAATAAAATGTCCAACTTTATTCCGGAAGTTGTTACGGACACGTTGGCCGCCATTCGCAGTCCGCCTTTCTGCTGCTTTTTTGGCCACTCATTATTAATATTATTATTATAATTCCACAGGGTCGTCTACCCATTCCGGCATTCACGGCAGCGAGTGGGCTCCTTTTTTGACCGGAAACGGATGCTGTTATTAATTCACATGTCCGGCCAGCTATGTATGTGGGCTATCCTTGAATCCTCATCAGGTATATCAGCCCCACCAGCAGCACCAGCTTCATCCTGCGAGTCCTGCACTTCTTTTTCCTCTGCTGATTCCTAATTAAATTTGCCACTTTATTTGCTCTCCTTTCATTCGCTCTGAGTCCGCCATTCCCTTTGCTCCTTCGCAGTGTTGTCTTAATTGTGTTTGTGCTACTCTATTTCATCCACTCGCCCCGCACACACACTCACTCGGGGCAGAGCACTCATTTATGCCGCGCAGCTTCCTGTGTCTTGGTCCTGGTCTCCAGGACTCTCGCTCCTAGTCTGAGGTGGCTGTTTGCGCTAAAATAATTGAATTAATAATTGCTGCGTGTGGTTTTCATGCTTTTCCAGCTAAGACAAGTAAGAATGCTAAGACGACCCAGAATCGAGGTGAACAACTAGGAAATACCTTAGGAAAAGGGAAAAATGGCGTTAAGTAAATTCAATTCATTCAGAAAAATATTTAAATTATGGGATTTAGCTTTTTAAACATTTCATTTGATTAATCAAGTATATATTTATGAATATTGGAATTATATTTAAAGTCCTTTAAAGTAAGTTTCTCCAATGCTGTAAAAAATATTTTTTTTCAGAGATATTTCATTTCTTTTTTATAAAGACAAGAGGTTTCCTCTGTGCTTTTCAATATTTATTATAATAATAAATTATGTAAGTTGCTGCTAATTATAACTCTCTCCTGATATTTTTTTAATTTTCTTGCATAGCAAAAAAATGGAACTAAATATATTTTAATCTTTAACCAGTATACCCTTAAATTCCTATATTCCAGGGTATGGAAAAAACCCAGAGTGCTTAAGCCTGAGCTCAAGCCCGACGCCGAGTCGTGTGCAACTTTTATCTCCGGCAGCTCTTGGCGCTGTCTTTGCCCCAATCCCCAATCCCACTCCCATCCTCCACAGAAACTTGCTCGGATGCCTTTACTTGCTCACTGATTTAATAAATTAACGTTAATTAGCTGTTGTGGTCGATGGCGGAGGAGGGGCAATGGGGAACTGGGTTAGCTCAAAAGACAATAATGCCAAGGATCCCGGCAACTTTCGTCCTGGCTGTACGTGATTTCCGCGGCTGTTCCAAGATTTAGCCCGTAACCCCGCCAGAGTTCGATGTGTGAATTATGGGCTGTCAGAGCGGCGTCATCACGGTGTGCTATATATATATTTATATATCCGCTGATAGCTCACTAATATAAATGCCTGAGCAAGGAGAGCCTGTTTGTTTATGCTGTTTTAATTAGCCAAAGATCAGCAATGGGATTATGGCCATTATTATTCCAGGAAGCCAGATTGAGTCGAGAGTCAACAGAATGAATTCATTTCCAACTTTCGGGCGGTCAAAGAATCCAATTAAAGTCACAGCGCCAAGGCCGCAGGCAGTGAGTCGACTTTGGTCCTCGACAAATGCAATTGCACAGGACAGCGTCAAAAGTGCGCCAAGGAAGTTGACCCGAGCCGGACAAAGTTGCTTGAGACATTCGCCTTCGGGGCCGAGGACTCAAGGAGCTGGCCGGCATTTAAATTGAAATTAACATCCTGTCGGGGGATCCTCACATGCCACACACTCGCAGCAGATGTGTGTGCTCATTATACCAAAACCGGGCGTAGTCAAAGTCAAAGGCCGAAAGGAAAGAAGAGGAAGCCAGGCTGGCAAAATGGCAAAAGGAAAGGAGAAAAAAGAAAACCCAAAAGAAAACTTGCCAACAAGTGCTGGCCCAAAGCAAAAGCTGCCAAGCAAAGGCAGCCCAAGGAAAGTGTCAAGCAAACATCTGACTAAACAAACACTTGCACAAGCCTGCATTTGACACTGGAAAAAAGTGCAGAGAATATCTGTGGAAATTGTTAAAAGTAAGTTTATTTTTAATAATTATTTGCATGACATTTAGGGCATTGAATAAAATTTGTTAATATATTTATTGATTTCCCAATTATCATTTCTCTCAGTGCTCAATTTCCGGCACCCACACTCACTACAAAAAAATACCCACACACTCGCCTAAATTTATTTTAGAGACAGCGACATACACACTCACTTTCACACACAGTGGTGTAATTAAGAGGCCATTGTTATTTCGCTGACAAAAGTGAAAGATCCTTGATGGATAACGGCGTTGTGTCTCTGTGTCGGTGTCTCATCCTTTTTCGGTTCGTTCCTTTGCCTGTTGACACTTCAAAGTGCGAATGTCTGTGTGTCCTGTACTCTGTGATGTAATCAGCCACAGAGGAGTTCGCCTGCCACCGCCTCACATCAGCCAACTTGACACATTATTCCCAATCTTGCAATTATTCTTACCTCAGCCTTTGACGACAGCAATTAAAAGTCCCTCATATATATACACACACGCGGGCCTTGAAGGACTAATTCCGCCTGTGTGAGTGAATTTGTGCTGATGTCTGCATAAATATTTAATGTGTTTGCCTTGTTAGTGGCGATATCACTTTATTCTGCGGAAGGATTAAATTAATGCCAAACGTGTGCGACACCCCCTAACCTTAACCCGCCAAAGCCCAACTCGCTGGTTGTTGTTTTAGGTATCGCAAACACACGCAGGATATACACAGGACATGGCAAAAGGGGTTAAGGCAGCGGGAGGAGTCGTGGGGATTGTGTGAGTTTTAGTGGCTGGCGTAGGCAAACAGACAAGTGGAAACCGCTACTTACACTAGTTAGCTAATCAAATTAGTTTTATTAACACGTACGTACAGCACAGGCACAGGCACAGGACACACACACATATGTGGCAGCTCTACGTGTTAATTGCCTGTTAAACTGTTTAATGCGTGAGTAAATTTACAGCTGCAAAAGTGTTGCCTGCTTTTCAGCGACAGTATCTCGAATTGAAATCGGTCTATCTGTTGATATCTGCAAACAATTGGGTTTGAAATGGGAATTAGTGTAGAGTAGAAATCAAAATGTAAATGGATAACATATTTTGACATCGGTAGCAGAAGGAATTTTAAGATTTTCAGAGAAAGGAACAAGTTTAGACACCTTTCAGCAACATTCTAAATCGCTGGAAGGTTTTAAATTGTTAATTTATAATATTTATATGTATAAATGCATTAATTTATATGTTATGAGTAAGCTACTAATAATATTATTTATTCTAAATACTGAAATTAAATCTAAGAATAATATATAGCCATGTTAGATTTATATTTCTTGATCTTGCACTAAGAATTATTAAAAAGATCCCTGTAAAATAGCTAAGATAATAAAGAAACATTATTTACATACAATAAGCCTCATACAAATGTATATTAATATCCTTAGAAAGCATAAATCCAGCTTAAGCAAAACACAACAATCAGAGCACGCAGGAAATAAATCTCCGTACTTAACCCACTATGCTAGCAGCATTTAAATGGATTTTAAGTTATGCTGAGCATATCAATGTGGCTAATTCTACCCAAAAATATACTGAAAAGCATTCCCCCTTTTCCCCATTTTCCACATAAAACGAGTGTGTAGCACACAAATGGCCAGTTAATTGGGCCGCTGACATCAGCAGCCGAAACCCGATGACAACCCCGACTTAAGCCCAGAGACTTCTTCAATTACACGGACTGACCACCATAATTAATGCTAATAAATAATAAATTTACATATATAAAAACGTCCCCGAAAAGCATGTGAGACGCAATCCGAGACATGCAGAGTGAAAGTGAAAGTCCTAGCCGGCATACAAATCTCCGTAATTAAGGGACCCGGCGATGCCACTACTGTGATAACATGCAAAGGCGAAAGCGAAGGGAAACGGAAGCGTTTAATTAACTTGTTTTCTTCCGTCTGCCTCTCAACTCGATTCATACAGTATGCGAAGCGTATCGGGCAATTAGCCGAGCCAAAGAAATCGAAAGGGAAATTGAAAGTGTGCGTATCATAAATTGCTGACCCACCACCACCATTGCCCCTCCTCCACAGTGTCCAGCATCAGATAGAGCAGCCCCAATTGCACTGTCCAAGGCCTACGAGAAGCCGCAGAAACTTTTGCTCGTAAGAAAGTTCAAGTCGAGAATAAACCGCATCTCTCAAATGTCCGAATGCAACAGAGTTACACTCGCATCTAGCGAATTGTTTCGGGCCCTTGCTTTTGACAACTATTTTCGGTTGCACTGCCAAAAGTTTTTCAATTAGAAATGCCAAGGAAATCACTCAACAAAAGGGTGAAAATTCGGGCATTCGAGCATTCATTTCAATCAATTTCGGTGTGTTCGTCAACCGTGAAGATAAGAAGAAAGCCTGGCAGCCGAATTAATTAGCATTCATTGCCTGCCCAATTGAGCTTGTAAATATTTCATTAATCGCCTGACATTAATAAGAGTCTCCGTGATGGATGGTCTTGACCTTTCGGTGAAGTGTGAGAAGCGCAGAGAAAGACAGCTCCTAGGAAGGTCCTTTGAGAAGCACCGACAAAGTCCCTACTCAACCTGCCCATTTCGCACATCTCCCCAGTTGGCCAACTTTTAATTTGCTCACATTCTCATTTGCGAGAACAAAGTCACTCCACAACAAAAGATGCCAATTTAATCTAGTCCCTGCTCCTGCCGGCCACATGGGACACTTGCTCGTAAAACCACTGGACAGGACTACAGGAAGGGAGCGGCCAGAGTGGAGCAGCCTGTGCACAGGAAATGACTTCAGTGCCGGACCCTGAGTGTGTGTGGTGTGTGTGTGTAAGATGTTGGCGCCAGCAGGTAACTTCCGGCATAGTCAAATTGAAAATGGCTTCGGCTGGCCACAATCCCCAGCTTCCCATTGCCCATTTCCCAACCAACAACCACTCCCCGGGGGATCCGGCCAGCTGCTCCACTTTGCTGTGGCCAGAGTGTAAAGTTGTCTGCACTCGCAAAGTGTGACAAATTAAATTAAAGCCAAAAAGCCCGTTCGAGGTAGTAGCTGTAATTGCTTAATGCCCCAACTCCCAATTAGGCTGCAGAAAGAGTTTCCCTTCCGATGAGGGGAAAATGGAGGCAGAGAGTCCTTTAAGGTGGCCGTACTCCTTCGAACACGTGAGTTCTTGAACTGCGACCAGCACTTGACTTATGACATTAGAGCGCAGACACAAATCTTTATGAGTCGCGCGCTCCTGCCAGGACATAAGTAAGAAAAACTACAGTTTCCACTTAGTCCAGCATCACAGACACACACGCACTCCTGCGAGGACACGCTGCAAATGGCAGCTGCGAGTGGTCAGTGACAAAAACTCGAGGCATATTACACTGGAAATAACATTAAAAAGGAAAGTAAGGCATTCTCAGAGTCCTTCATATATTTTATTGATTCATCTTTTGTTATTTTTGGGTATATTTATAATTTTTTAATTTTTCTTTGTCTCTACATATTTATTTCTCGCTGTGCACAGTTAGGGTCAGTCAAGCAGCCAGACTGACGCATTGTTGTGGCCATAAGTCAGCGAGCGGACAAGGGAAAAAAACCTGTGCAGTGAGTTGAAAATCTTAAAGATAAATAAAGACCGAAGGACTTTTCAGAGCCGGCACAAGGATGTGGGAAAATCCCAGCCCGACCTTTGACCCCAAAAAGAACGGCAGCAAACAAGCCGAAGATGGAGAATCCTGCGAGAAGATGATGAGCAGGACAGCGCGATTATGACGCTGCCGGCGCCCAGCGGAGCGCAACTGATGAAGCCCACTTAGAGGTGTCCCTGTTCCTCTATAGTACATTTTCCCCCACCAGCTTTTCCTGCTCATTTTCCCTCCCGTCTCCTTTCTCCACGGCCAGTGGTCAGCAATGGCTGGCAACATTTGCCGCTGACAGAGTGCAGGAACATGAAGATGGAAGGCGAAGAGTAGAAAAAAAAGCATCTGGGAGTGGGGGAACGTGTGTTGGGCTACTTGGGGTCGTCTGGACAAACATTACCCATCGTCGGACACCACCGGACATGACCAAATGAAAATGTGTAAGGCTGGCCCCTGGCGGCGTCGTCGTCGTCGTCGTCGCCTTCGCCGCACAATTATTACTTCAACTTTTCATTTGGGTCTCTCCACTTTGCGGGTTTTTTGCCCGGGGTCTGGAGGTGCTGCAGGATCACAGCCAGGATGGCAGGATGGCAGGATACTCCTGGCCATGGCTTGTAATTTCGCTTCCTGCGTCTCATTTTTCATATTTTACCGCTTTGAGTGCCATTTGGCAAACTGCAAGCAAGGAAACGGCAACGGCAACGGCAATGGCAACGGCGACTGGCCAACAAGGTAAACAGACAATTTCTCAAGCGACTAATGCTCTGACTTATTGTTGAACTTAAAAGGAAGGCTTGGAGTGAGCGAGTATGAGGCATGTTCTGGTGCCAACAGACAAACCTCAAAGAGGATTTTGGAATGGGGAAAAAGGTGGAGTAAAGAGAAAGGGTGAAGCTTTGGGAAAGGTTTTTTGAAATTTGAAAATGCCTTAAAAATTACAGATAACTAACATATTTTATAACAATTTGTTATTATTTATTTAGTCATTATGAAAATGTGTAAAGGTAAATAGATGCCTACATTATGTTAATACGGGAACGTTTTATAATAATTGATTATAATTTATTCATGCATTATTTTAACGTGACAATTTTGCACTTACAATTAGGGATTAGTCACAAATAATGATGAGAAACAGGAAATACACTGCCTTAAAAATAAAACATTCTTAAAATATAGATTTGTAAATGTGTTTAACATGGAATCGTGAATCTATTAGTAAATTACTTATATTTGGTATGCATTAAAATAAGTTCTTATTTTAAGAAATATAAATTAAGCTTCATGCCAAAGCATTTAAAATAATACTCTTTAAATGCAGGGAGTTTGAAGTGAGTTACATTTAAATATATATTTAAATCAAACTGAATCTGTGAAAAATAAAAGTTACTTTTCTGATCATTGTTTACTTACAAAGAATATTAAAATTTCAATAAATAGCCCTTTTGCTACTTTAAAAATAATTATTCCAGAAAAGCCTTCAAGTAGTCTGCCAAAAGGCAACGCCTTTTACATCAGATCAACCCCATTATATAGATGATAGCTTGAGATATCTGTTTATGATGACCGTGTCGATTTTGATTCCACAAAGAAAGAGTTCAATAGCTGGCGAAGCGATTGGAACTCCGAGTTCAATGTCAAATCGCTGACCTCTGCCAGAGGACGGCCAAAAAATGGGTGGCAACAGATTGCGCATACGACCTGTTGAAACAGTCGAAAGTCACAGTTGCAAACAAAAAAGAAAAGGCCCCCAGAGACCAGAATAAAAACGCAGCATTATAAACAAAAACTGCCTACGAGAAAGACAGAAAGAATGCCAGAAATAAGGCGAAAAAGCCGCCGAGAGGAGGCTGGGCCATAAAGAGCCTAGGAAAAGTACAGAATTTATGTGTATAAGTAAGCCACGAAGGTCATATTAAATTGCCATAAAGAGCTATCGATTTTATCTGCAACAATGGGCGAAGGAAAATCGCTGCGCACAAGAAAATGCTCCAGCATCCTAACGAGGACACTGACACCGCCGAGGAAAATGGAAGGCACGCGTAGGGAGAGCGGAGGAGCGGAGCAGGGAAAGCGAAGAAAAGAAACAAGAGGAAAATAAAGCAGCGGGCAGTCGGAAAATCCATAAAGAGGCGCGTCTGACGAGGGGGCCAAAAAGAAAAGTTTTTTCCGCATCTATTTTCTTGACCATTCTCGCCGCCTAGTATCCCACTATTTTACTATCTCCTCCTCCTACCGGTTTTCCCTTTTCCACTGGCTAATTAGAAAAGTTTTCCCCTTTCCATCGGGGCGAGAGCGGAGCGCTCATAGGTGCGAGTAGCCGAGTCGCCATTTTTTAGCCCACGTGGCGTATGAGCGACGGAGACGGAGAGCGCTGGTGTCACACCTACTTACCTACCACACGTAGCCAGGAGCTCGACCATTGGCTGGCATAAATCACAGTTACCCCCTGATCCCTCCCAGATTTCCCATCCTGACGAGCGGAGCACCTAACGCACTCGGAGAGACACACCTTCCGTTCAGGAGAGCAGCACCAGAACCTGGAGCAGCAGCAGGAGCAGGAACAGGAGCTGGAGCTGGGGTTGGGTTTTTAGTTAGCCCGAGTTCCCGGCGCACCTGCTCTCTCTCGGCTGTGTGTCTCGCTTTCTCTCTCTCTCCGCCGCCGCTGCTTTCTCATTTGTATTTACCTAAGACAGCAGTGGAAATAAAAAAGGAAAAGCTGGGAAAAAACCGAGTACCTAACGAGCGAAAGCTGCGCACCTAAAACCTGCGCTACACAAAAACTCCAGACGAGCTGAGAGCACCTCACCAGCAAGCAAGCACACATAAAGAGATGCTCACGCACACTGGGAAAAGCGAAGGAAAATCATAGGAAAAACAGCGGGGGGAAAGGCGGCGGGAGAAAAGGTGAAAGCCGAGCCACGAGACGAGACGAGACGAAATGAGAGGAGACGACGTTGACGAGCACACGACGACTATGGAAAATGACGATGCCGATGACGTTGATGGAGGGAAATAAAGAAAACGAAATAGGCGACGGAAAAGCGGGAGGAGAATGCATTGGAAAAGGGTGTGGAAAATAGGGAATAAATAGGAGGCATAAGGTAATAAAAGAAGGCAGAAGGAACGACTATAACAACATGAAAATCTCTATTAAATAATTGTCTAAACATTTAGGAAAGAATATTGGCCTCTGTTGGTTTTAAATTTTTAGGGTACTTAGGAAATACATTTCGGAAA
>JAEIIH010034968.1:0-12313 GCA_018904745.1 Drosophila orosa | reverse complement strand
TTTCCGACCCTATAAATCATATATATTCTTGATCAGCATTAAAAACTGAATCGATCTAGATATCTCAGAAAGAAAAAAAAAATGTAGCCATTTTTTCAAAATTTGATAAGGGGTTACATCATTAAAATTGTCAAAAATTGGCAAAAATTTTAATTTTTTAAAATGTTAAAATTAGTATGCAGATTTGTTAACCCAACAAAAAGTAGCTTAGAAAAGCTTTCCGAACAAAAATTGATGCATTTTTGACTTAGCTATGATCAAATTTCAAACTGCAAGGGTATGGGAATTTCGGTTTTCGAAGTTAGCTTCTATTTTTGTTTACTTTATATTTCGAATTTATCTTTATAATTATTTCTTTACACTATCGACTTATAAGTACTATATAGAAATACGATATATTCCTTCTCTTCCTACACATCACTAGTGGCAACCTGGATTTTGTTTGAACCGTCTCAATTACTTGTTGTGTACCCTGTTCCAGCATTATGCATAATCATGTCGCCGGAGCCAGCCATCTCCATCTACCCATCGATATCTATGACTTGGCGCGTGTGTCTCACAGGGCGTATACTCGACGTCCCTGCTGTCATTATTGTTATTGCTCGCACTGCTGCTGCTGCTGCTGCTTTTGTTGTTGTGCTTACTTATCGCACACACAACATACAGTACACAACATGTGTCTGGCCTGTCGCTGATGTCTGTCTGCGGTTGTGTTCTCTTCTGTATAAAACGAGGTTTTCCCCGGCGCCTTGAGCTGTCTCCGCTCAGTCAGGACATTCCTTGCATCTCTCACCGCAGACCAGGCAAGGGCTGAGCCGTGTAAATTGCATTGCCAGTGCTCGGGGGATACGTGGAGGAGAAAATGCCAGCACAGTGAGTGTATTCTCATTCCCCAGAAACAGCGTTTGACTCAGAGACATACTATCACGATATTTGGCACTCTCACACGGCCTTTTAAGTATATTAGAATATTGGAAACTCACAATATCTAAAGGCATTCCAAAACTCCTAATTAAGGAACTTGATTAAGTCTTGGATTCACTTAAGAAGGTATTGTACTTAAACGCTAAATTAAGTAGTTCATTTTAAGGCCACTTTAAGGATACGTCGCAGGAAATGAGTAAATGTAATTAGCCTTTATGTGTGTCTTTATGAATGCAAATTCCAACTTTAAAATGCTTAAATCTACTGCAATATTTAACAAATCTGTGCGGCGGAAGGTCAAATGTCAGGCCAGCACACAGGCAGACAGACAAATATTTAATACCCACAATCGCACACAATCTCTCTCTCTCTGCCCTTTTGCATTTAAAATTTATGAAATATTCAGGCATATATATTCATTAATTTGATTGCGAACCGAATTGATGCATTTTTCATCGAGCATGTGCAAATTGGCTTTGACTTTTCGGCGAAAGTGAACCAAATGAATTCGCAAATTGAGCTAATTCAACCAGATGAAGCACTAATTATACGCGATTCCAGTTCCAATTTTATGGCCAGCCTGCAGGCGTATTCAATTAAAATTCGGGCACAAAAATCAACATTCGATCCCATATCCATTACCAGATAATTTATGACAAATCGAAAAGAAGGGCCAAGGCAAACAAACAGAGCGAAGAGAGCGACCATGCTGCTTTTGATGTTTTTCCCCTCCGGCTAATTGTAACATATTGCGTATACGACGCGTGGCCAGGCGCCTAAATCATTTTTCATGATTATGTATTTAGCATGCATATTAATCAAACACACACATGCAGGCACAGACACAGCGGGGTATGTTACAAGGATGAGTAGGAAACCGCAGCGAAGGCATTCTGTTATTGAATGCCACAATTTAAATTGATCCGCAAGCAATAGCAAAGCAATAATAATTGCTGTGGTTTTCTTCAGGGGCACAGACAAGGCCCAAGACGGGCAAAACGGCCAAGACGGCTAAGACCGATGGCAACCGAAGCCATTACTCGACCGCATACCATATCCTGGCAGTCAGGATTCCCCGCTTTTCGGCCTGAATGCTGCCCGAATGCCGCTGGCATCGCATATTGTTCGCTTGCCTCGGTTTCTGCAACTCAAACCTAATCATCTGCGCACAGTAATCCCATCATTTGTAATGCACACTCACACTGGGTTAGCGGTGGAGAGCACTGAGAGAAAGTTACAGCCAAGTCTTTGAGTTTGTAAAAATATCTCAATGAAAAGCAATTTACTATGCCTTCAAAACAGAAGCCTTAAGCAAGCTTTCGTTTAAGATTATTTATATTTTTTCTTTGTGTAATCACAGAAATACAAAAGGAAGTCGGTAGGCCTCTCATCTGTCCATTGTGGCAACAAATTACCTGTGCGATTTGATTTCATTTCCGTTCTGCTGGCGCCGCCTTCGTCCTCATCCTCATACTCGGCGAAGTCCACGTCCTTTTCCTCGTTTGCCTCCTTCACCTCGGCTTGCGGCTCAGTTTCAGGTTCAACTACAGCTCCAAATTCCGTTCCAGATCCATCTACAACTAAATCATCATTGGCGACGGGTCGGCATCCTGCTGTTGCTGTTTGCTGCCGTCGATGTGCATTCGGTTTTTTGGCTTTTGATTCGAAATCGTGCTGTGTGCTCCTCACTCTGTAAGGATGTGTGGGTAAAACAGGAGACTGGATGTGAGCGTATCCTGGCATTAGACAGCTGTCGGTTCCGAAATGTGGCGCATAAATCAAATGTTATATTTGATCAGGCGGAAAGCTTTTGGGCCTGGGCCTAAACTGCAATCAGGCGCGACCTCTCACTCACTCTCCCCTCAAATTCATCAATTTTCATCGAAACGAAATCAATCTTAGTTACAATAAATTTAATTTGCACACCTCTTGCGTTAGGAATTTTTCCCTGAAGGGAATTTGATTTAATTTTTTCTTTGGGGTGGTTATAAATTTAGCTTTGTTATAAAGCAGGGCTTTATTTAAAATTAGTAAATTTCTCATTACAATTCTAAGAGTTCGTAGTGCCTTTTGGCATACTAATAAATAAAAACATGAAACACATTAAATTAAAGTTATGTACAATTGCCAGGCCCTAATAAATCCCATCATATTCTCAAGTTTATCGATTCCCTTGCTAAATATCTCTCTATTAATACTTTATCACAGCAGCCGGCTTGGCCATATACTCCAAGTACTAAGTACCTACTAAGCCTTGCCCCTTCCCAAGGGTGAGCAGCGGGGCAGAAGGTATATTTCTATCATAAATTCGGCGGCTGACTTGGAAACTTTTCGATGGCTGCGATGTGGCATTTGTGGGCCCTGTTGCTGTTGCTATATAGCCAAGGCTCTGAAGCCTTCTTCTTGCGGCTGTTGTCGTTACTCTCGTAATTATGAAAGTTGGCCAACTGGGCTGCGGTCGCGTTCGCGTCCCTTGGGGGCATCATCCAACTTCTTGACAATGCCGACGCTTCCCCCATTTCTTCAATTTTGCCTTCATTCTACGCCCTGCAACAGCAAATTGTATTGCCTGCATGGGTATTGTAAGTCCTATTTGTGAGCTCCACTAATGATAGTGTGGGTGGAATTTCGGGCACAGGACATCCTCATTACATTCGAGGACTGGCACATTCAGAATGCAAAATTGCGGCCAAAAACTTTGTGACTTAGAGAAGCTGTTGTTGAAAGTTTGTTTAAATTAGTAAATGAGAAATATAGAAGTGTAGTTGTTGGCCCAGGAAGTTGTCAATGTCAGTGGCAGCACTCGTCCTTGGCCATCCGTCGACAGCTCGAAAAACAAGGGCATAAATTAGACAAGTGGAGAACAGTGGTCTTTAGAGACTTATATTTGAAATGAAATATTTATTTTCCAACAGAAATATGGGATTTGAAGAGCAATAACAAAGAATGTATCTAAGTTTTTGTGGAGGCAAAAGAAATTATAATATTAAAGTAATTGTTGTTGTCTTCCAATTTACTTTCAGGAACTCTAGTTAGAATTATCTTTTAATTCTTCATCTTTTTATAATCATAATAAAAATATTTCTCAAGGTTTTCAGACCAGTGTTCCCTTGCTTTAAGCCTAGAATGCTGAAGTTTCATCAAGCTCAAGTCCACCAAGTCCAAGTCCAAGTCCATTTTCGACAGCATCAAAGTCACTCAAGCACACGGGCCGTAGCCCAAAAAACTTGGCCGAAAGTATGCAAAGCCCGGGCCAGAATGGAGCAAAATTATGAAGCACTGCCAAATTCGTTCAAATTGCCAGACAGGACAGACAGCCAGGCAGGCGTTCGTTTAGCCAGTTGGACTTCCTGTACGTAGACGTGCCGAGAGCTCGGGGCCTGGAAAAAGTTAACGCAGGCCACGTAGCCACTTCACTTCGATCCCCATGCTAACTTGTTTTTGTTCAATCAACAACACAGGGCCATTGCCATCCATTGTTGGTGTCGTCACGAGGCATTCAGCCAGGGGCTTGTGAGCCTTCAAGCCTTCGCAGGACGCAGGACTCAGGACTCAGCCTTTAGCGCCGCTGTCGCCCGCTTGTTTGTCTAAGCCCAGTGAAGTGTACCAAAGATATTTGCGCCCGATATGCGTTCAGGCATTTCGGGTTAAGAAGCAGTTTGCAGGAGAAGCAGCGCCTAGTTTGTGCACAGCAAGAAAAATAAAAGTTTGAGCATAAATTACTATATGAAATATGGGTGACAATGTTTAGCGATGGTTTGTGTGCTACACACTAATATTATATTTTAAAATTATTAAAATTTACACTAAAAATAATGTTAGCTTCAAAATTAGTTCACAGAAACGATTCAAAATAATTTGCTTCAGTGTTACTGCTTATGCTTAAATGACTGTATCACTCAATACCCAGAAATATGACAAAGAGAGTACTTTGGGACCCAATAGAGCAATAACCAGGCGGCTGGCAAACAAGTATTTTACTTGGAACGCTCTTTCTGCCTAATGAGCCATCCTGTCGGAGCCGGATTTCACATCCTGGCGACGGAAGAGCACCGGACACACGTGTGCCTTTGATTTGAATGCGACAAAAGAAATTAGTTCCATATGCAATACAAAAAAAAAAAAGAAGAACGAATCGGAGGTTGGGGCTTGTTCACGCTCCGAGAATTACTTGGAACAAATACAATCATTCTCACTGCCGTTATGAAACGGCTTGTTTTCCTCTTTTAATTACTTGTTTTTGTTGAGCTGAAAGTCTTGTTGCCGAAAAATCTCCAGAGAGGTAGAAAAACAAAAGTTTTTGCCGTACGCCATAAAATATTTTATGCCACAAATCACAATACACAATGCACAGTACTTAAATGTGTTAAATTTTTTATTGCACAGCTTTAAAGTCTCTAGAGAGTAAAGAGATCTCCTGTCGTTTGTTTCTACTTCGAATATCTAACAGAGAGCTGGGAATTTATGGGGCCATTCATAAAATTCAAAGCAGACAAATGCTTCCAATTTGCAAAGAAAATCGTAAAAAGTCCTGCCAAATTGAAAGCGATATCAATGCAAATAAATATATGTATGGAGAGAGAGTATTTTTCTCGGAAGTATACAGAAATGGGTAGCTAAAATTATTTAGTCTGCATATGGCAGGAGCAGCAACACCAGCAGAGTTAATAAATTCCCAGAAAGCAAACTTTATAATCTAATCGCAAGTTATTAGCACCCGCTCTCGCTCAGCAGGAAAAGCTGAAAATGGGGAAATGGAATGAGACTGAAAGAAGGATGTGGGAGGAAAACGCATTCACTTGTGGCATTGCTGCTTTTTTTTTGTTAGCGACATTTTTCCAGGCGAGGGCGGCGCAAAAAACTTGATTCATGGACCGCTCTTTTTTCTATGGTCAGTTGTGTGAGTTGTGACCAGCGTTCAACGAGGCGTGGATCCCTTTCGGAATAGAGTCCTTTTTATGGCCCCTGGTGGGCGGTTGGTTCGCAGCGCTCAGTGCTGGCAGCTTATCTCTTTTCTGAACACGTCCTTTGTGGCAAGGTTTTAGGGGAATTAATATTAGAGTTTTAAGAAGGTTTGTTTGCTTAGAAATTTGTTATATTTTAGGAAAATTAATTATAATACTAAGGGACTTTAGACTGAGCTTAGTTTGTGTGAATTTCATACCAAAGATGAGTTATTTTTTATATCTTGGAAATGAATAACAATTTTTATATATATATAATATATATATATAAAAACGTACATATTTAGTATGGCAATTAAAAAGAATTTAAATAAATGCCCTTAGCATTAATCCTTAATAACTATACACGGTTTACAATGTAGACTTTAATTATTTACTCAATAGCTACAAACCAACCGCAATCAATGATTTATTTCATTTCATTCAACCTAGACAAGTTGGATTGATGTTCCCTTATTTTCACTATTTTTTAACGCGAAAGTTTCCCTTTTGTAATATTTTTTTGCGCTCCTTTCAACTAGACTCTGCCAGACATCACTGTTTTTAGTGGGTGGCCTGTGCGTTGACGGCAAGTTTCACAAATGATTTCACATTTTTGCATAAATAAATGTCAAGTGTGCGCCGGAGCATGCTGAGAGTTGCTGACAGTTTTCTAATAAACCCAAAGAGGCAAAGAAAACAGGATAATCAGCGCGCACGACAGGGATAAAGGAACGGAGCCCGGGCGAGCAACAAGTAGGATATATATGAGAGCGAGAGCAGAGAAAGGGTCCTTGTGTGTGTGCGTCCACTTTGGCTTAGCAATAATAATAACCTTGGCTGCCATGATGCCTGCCATTTTTCAATGTGTGTGTGTGGTATGTGTGTGTGTGGTGTGTGTGTGGGAGGAAGGTCCTTTCCCCCATATGAAAATGACAATTTCCATTGCCACTACACAAAGGCCCGGTGCTGGGTGCTGCTGCTACTGCTGCTGCTGCTATGGTTATTTTAGGATTCCCCCGGCAACGTTGGCAATTTTAATAATGTTTACTTAAGGCGTAGCCTTAGATCATCTGACTTGGGCGAGGGGCTAGAAAATGTGGGAAAAGTGAGAGAAAATAAGGCGAAAAATGTGGCGAAGGAGAACGCACTGCAGCACCCCGTGTGTGCAGCGAGGCATGCCAAATGACAGCTGCTGCCAGCTCGGTGGGGGGAAAATGGAAAATGCCAGGAGCTGGCCATAATAAGCAGGCCATAAGATGCAGCACGCTATTTGCAACTATGCCACTATGACAATTTCTACGTGTTCTGTGTGTCCTGTGGTCCTCCTCTTCTTCATCTTCTGCCGGTCCTTTGAAGGCACACAGCCATTAGACCCATAATTTATGTCCCACTCCAAGTCTAAAAGTCACATTATCCCTTTTTCGCACAGAAAGCATTTATATAAATATCATTTTAAGCTGCCACTGGCTGCAGCTGCTACCTAATGAGCGGCTTAAAGTGCCCCAATAAAGGTCCGGCTTCCGCATTCTGGAAATGTATTTCTGTAGCTTGAATGCTTGTGCGAATCACAGCAGTTGCAATCCCCAGTCTGCTGGGGACTTATCAAAGGACCTGCAGGAGAAAATCAACTAGTGGAATTTGCATTTAAAATGCCTTTTGCCAAGGGCAACTGTATTGCTTGGCAATCAGATATCAAGATCCAATATTTCTGGCAAATTTCAGCAGCATTTCCGAACGTTGCCATTTATGTGGAAAAGCAATTCTGTTCACTGTGCGTATGCGTAATACATTTCACTCTGGGATGCCATAGAAATTTCAGGCAAGTGAATGAGGCTTTGGAGAGTAGCTTCCTTTGTTTAGCCTAAAATTTTCCAGAAAATCGACACTCAGTGCAAGTACGTAATGCCATAATAAATTGCAGGATATTTTCGGTTGTGAAATCGTGGAAACTATGATATTTTCTTGAAAGGGAATTCAATTTCCACATTTCTCAAGTAAAATCTCACTTTTAACGGAAAATGATCCTTGAAAACTATGATAATAAACCTCAGATTTCCGACGAAAACGTTTTAGCTACCTACTAATGCCACAAATTAGCAAAACAAAAGACTTGGCTCTATTTACTTATAAGTTCCCGGGAATTTCCTTTCCTTTAACACCTTAGAAACCACTTAGCCCACCGTGCGTATACGCAATAAGTGTTTTTCCCCTTTCCCTTGGCACTACAAGGCAATATTTGGAATAGAAAGAAAGGAAAATGGCATTGATTTGCATGTGGGATACTTTCAGCTGCCTTTGTATGGTGCTCGCATAAGACTTTCGCACAGAAAAAAAAGAACACATTGCCTTCCATGCGTTTATATTGGAAAATATTGATTTACCTGCTATCAAAGACAGCTGCGACTCGTTCGACTTGTATTTGCCCTCCTTCCCGCCTTTATGTATTTGTGTTTGCATTTGCCAGGACCTTTAGGATCCTGTGTACGATGTACCGTGCCTTTATGCTCCAGTTGCGGGCCATAAACGCAATAATCAATATGGATTGTCGGGGCAAAGGAGCGCAGGATGAGGATGGGATTGTTGCGAAGTGCCAGGATCCAGGCTCCACCGACTAGTCCGTGCTGAGAAGGACTCGACTGAGAGGACTCAACAAGTGCAGCTCAGGCCACATCATTAACATTTGCCGGAGCAGCACTCAATGTCAAGGCAAAGACGTGGCTGGAGGCTTAAAAAAAAATAAAGTATCCTTGCACATTTCTTGTGTATTCCTAAGGTCACAAGGGCTAGACGCAAACGAGGAATTTTATTTTCCTCACCTGGACTTGTTTTGGGTCTTACAGGGGGCTTATTTTCAGAATGGCCTTCAATGCAATGCGGCAACAAATGACTAAGAAGGCGCAAAGGTATTTAAATTATTTTTTTAAAGGCCTTTTATGTGTTGGGGGGAAATATAAAATAAAACTAAGAAAGTAGCATTAAGTCTACGTTCGAATTTAATTTCTTAATAAAACAGTACATGTATACTCTTAAGAAAATGCTTCTGAACCTTTAATTAAAGAGCAATGCCTATCAATTGGTAATTTCTTCCTAGATACAATTTCAGCTTAAAAGTTATAAATACAAATTTTCTTGTGAATTTGATTCAGTTTCATAAACAATGACACCTTTGACTTTCTCACAAAAAGCAAAGAGTTCTTAGAATTTTCTTGCTTATTTTCAACTGTTGATAAGTTGGCCTAGAAGTCGCTTGGGAAAATACTTTTAAAGTAAATCTGGCAGGCAATCATTTTTTTCTTTTCACTTTCTCTCTCGCTGAGGTATTTTTAGAAATGCTAATAATTCACCCCGAAAAGTGTGAGCTGCCTTTGGGGTCGTTCCCATACATTTCTGACTTAATAAGTTGACAGGAGCAGTCAATCAGCGTCGTGGCTTCCACCTACGCACATATCCTGGCAGGGTTTCCCATTGCCATTCAGGCAGCTCTGATTTTCCCAGTCTTTCCCGCTCAGAATTTTCCCCACACCCGATTTGATTTCCCCTTAGAATTTCACTCGCACGCACACCAGGGCTGAGCGCAGTACGCTGTGTGCGGCAGCTCATTTAAAAATCATTGTCAGAGCCTGGCAAACTGTATCTTTAATTAGCACAAGGACCTCTCCGGAACAGATTTCATGGCTCGGCACATGTTAAATGCAAATGCCAAATGCCCTGTGTAATGGCACAGCTCATAAAATCTACCAACTAATGCCGCCTTCCACAAGTTACACGCACTTCTGGCGACTGTGTAGCCTGTTGCTTGAATCTCTGAGATTTTACAGGGTGCAAATATAGCATGAAGGAGGGTATTATAATTTTGAGGGAGTAGGTGGCCCTATGTGGTGTTGTCTTGAATAGTTTTATAATGGGAAATTCATTTCTGCACATGATTTTTAGTTAGTTTTAGGGAGAACTTACAGAAAATACATAAATTCGAATTATTTCTAAAGCAAACTGTCTTTAAAAAAGTATTATATACATATAACTTAACCTAAAAGGTATTCCAAATTTCACCCAGTTTTCATTCGCTTTTTTTGGTTGCCTTCTGGGTTTGGGTTCTCGGGGAGATGGTGCAGGCAAAGAATGTGGTTCGCTCTGTTTGTGCAAAACGTTACTTTGCGCAAAATTATGCAAATTTGATGTGCGTTTTGTTGGCAAGAGAAATGCGTTGCTGCCTCCTGCTGTGTGTGGGTGGTTACTGTACAGTCTGAATGGTTTTTTGGGTGGTTTCTGGGTAGTTGTTGGGGCTGCTTTCTGGGGCTGCAGCGACCGCATGCCTGCCAAGACCTGAGCAAACATCACAAATGCGCAAGTTGCTCGGACAGCAGACAAAGTGCAGGGCAAACAGAGCAGAACATAAAACAGGGAGAACACATACACACACATGGGCAAAACACACGAAAGTTGCTGGAAATAAAACCAAACATTTGTGTTCTCAGTGCCGTCCTGTTAATTTTCGTCCTCACCACACCCGAAAGCAACTTAAACTTAAACTTCTAGAGCAGGTGTGCTGGCAGAAAGGTACGACAGGCTCTGTTAAAGATTCAGCAAAATCGATGGCCGCCAGAAAAATAATTTCTCTTCCTGCCCGGGGATATTACTTTGCCTTATTTTTGGTCGGTTCCTTTTTTATTTTTGGTTACTTGCTGCTGCTAGCCAGGAAAAGTCCTGCTCGTCTGAGGGCTAATCTGATCAAAGCGGCGTAGCTAGGAAAACAATTTCTGCAGCAAATGAAAGAAAAACACGAGATTCGGCCGAAAGTTTTTTGTACCGCCTTTGTTGTGGGCGAAGCCGGAAAAAGGAAAGGAACAAGCCAGGACCTTGTAACCGGAAACCACTCACACAATCGCCAAAAACACACACACATATGGGCGGGCAAATAAACTGCTCATTATTATGCAAAGTTTTCACTTTTTCGCTATCTTGCGGAAGTGTAAGTTGAGCGACTTCACTGAGGCAAAAAATAAAGTCTACGAGCTCTTTAAAAATGTAGGAAGCGCACATTAAATGAGAATTATATATTTATATGGTATTTCCTAGCAGAAAAATATTATAAATACGTAAAATAAATGTCTTTGATTAGGATAGCGTTTCAATTCGGATTGTTTGTTTGGTAGGAAAAGAACAAACATTATTACAATCCATTTAAGCTTTTTTTTATTACATTTAGTGATGCAATTATTTAAAATTGTCTGGAATAGGGATAGTATCTGAAGTTTCTTTCAGAAATTCAAAGACAAAAAGAAATTAATTTATGATTCGCTCCTTTTATTCCCTTAATTCCTGAATGTGTTTCCTAATTTCAAATTAGCTTATCCACGCGGAGTACTCATTTTTCTCCGTGTCCCGCCAGGCGCAACAGTCGGTCGGATAACACTCCCTGGTGCCCCCAATTTAATTGGCCCACTATACGTATACGTAATACGCATCCGAGTATATATACGTACATATTTGTAAGGGGAGTGGCCCGAATCCAAACAGACGCTGGCATATGGCCAGTGGACCGGGCCAGGCTTAATGTTCGCATTTCGCTCCGTTTTCCGGCTAAGCACACGCCTGGGATTTCGGGCCTGGCTTCTCGACAAACAGAAATGACTGCACATAAAGTGTGGAGCGGACTCGCGGCGCAAAATGCGAAATGTGAAATGCGAATTTGCCAAATATGGAATTCAATTTGCGGTATGAAGCAGGGGGAAGTGAAGAGCAGGCAGGATATTTGGCAAAAAGCGGCACTTAATGCGACAGAAAATGTGTTGCTGCGCCACGAAAAATGAGTCAACAAGCAAAACAACACAGAAAATGTGTAAGAAAAAAGGCCTGAGCCAAATTTATACACATATTTGATTTATGGCCAAGCTCAGCAGCAGCAAAAGTTTGGAGTTCTGTGCCGTTTGGCTTTGCCAATTTTAAAGGCCCCAATGAACCAAGGACGAAGGCTTGCCACCAGTTACCAAGCAGCAAGTAGCAAGTACCAAATAGCAGCCAAGCCACCAATCACCAATCAGCATATGCACGGCCACGCAAACAAACACAAACAAAGGCGCTGCCAGAGAGACCAAATGCTATATTAGGGTGATCCTTTGAAGTCAGTGATTATAATAGCTAATTTCCATTGCTTAAGGTGGGTAAGAAAATATTAATAAGCCCTTATTTAAGCCCTTGACTTATTGGATCTTATAAGCGACGTTGTATCCTGTTAAATATTTATTTTAAATACAAGAAAAATATAAATCTATACCCCATATATTTCTTTCAAGACTAATTTTAAGTATAATATAGTATAGTAGATCTAAAGTAACCACTTACAAAATAACCTATTGAGCTTTGGTGTAGTCCTAAAGCTGTAAAATCAATTATGTTTATAGATTTTCGCTTATAATAAACTTAAAAACTTTGATTTTTATTCC